>JBBCBC010000055.1:639883-819475 GCA_037126765.1 Stenogyne calaminthoides
GTGGGTTTATAAAATAAAATATAAGTCTGATGGTACCGTTGAAAGATACAAAGCTAAAGAAGTTGCAAAAGGTTATACTCAACAAGAAGGTGGATTACCTTGATACCTTCTCACCAAAGAGCTAAAATAACATCCGTTAGAATTTTACTAAGTGTTGGTTTATTCATCAATGTGATGTAAATAATGCCTTTTACATGGTGATCTCAATTTGAAGAAGTTTACATGTTACCTCCCCGGATATTGTAAAGATGGAGATAAAAGAGTTTGTAAATTAAATAGAAGCCTTTATGGTTTAAAAACATGCCTGTAGACAATGGTGGTTTACAAAGTTATCTCAATTTCTTGATACAATAGGTTTTATTCAATCTAAAGCGCATTCTTCTCTTTCAATAAGAAGAATGGTTCTTTGTTAACTGTTGTGCTATGTTATGTTGATGATATGATTATCTCAGAAATTCAATGCCCTAAATACAACTTGTGAACGATCATTTGCACAACCAGTTTAATACTATTAAAGATCTAGGTACTCTTAAGTATACACTTGGTATTGAAGTAGCTACAAATAAACATGGTCTTCTATTTATGTCAAAGAAAATATGCTCTTGATCTATTAACCACTATTGGGTATTTGAGTAGTAAACCTTGTTCTACTCCAATGGATGAAAAACAAAGCCAATCAAGTAGAAAGCCCACCATTAAAGGATCCTCGCAAATTATAGAAGCTTGGTTGGTAAAGATGCTCTATCTCACCATTACTAGACTGATCTTGCTTACTCAATACAAACCTTAACACAATATATGATTAACCCATTGAATTGCATCTAGCTGCTGCTCTACGGGTTGTTGAGATATATTAAGGCCACCCTGTGGTCAAATTGCTTTTACCCCACTAACAATAATTTCAAATTACATGCCTTATGATTCAGACCGGGCAAGATGCCCATGAGACAAGAAGAAGTGTCACCGGTTACACCAGATATTTAAAATCTCTCTAATCTCATGGAAATCCAAGAAACAACTAACAAAGTGGTAAGAGTTCAAATAAGGCAGTAATACGTACACGGGCTACACTTCGCCAGAGATTCAAAATGATCAAATATATACTTCAAGACTTGCATATTACTCTCACACAACTCGCCACTTATATATAGACAAAAAGGCAAATTCTATTGTTCATAATCCAGGTTTTACATGAAAAGACAAAGCACATTCAAATTGATTTTCATTACACAAGGGAGAAACCTGGTGGAAGACTCTCAAGATAATTCAAATACCAACTTTTGGTCAATCTAGCAGATATTATGACAAAGCCTTTCTGGTGTCGGAATAAGTTGCAGATCTATTCGGGTGAATATTTAAATACGATTTAATTTTATAATTATTACTAAAGATGAATTAATTATATATTAATTCAAATAATAATCCAACAAACATATCATGCATATAATTAATTCACATAAATCCTACGCACGCATGAATTTACTAGTTTACGGAACGTACCTCTTGGGATAAGCAAAGATCCCGCCGATAGACTAAACCAAAAGAACTTCACAAGTATTCCTTAATCTTTGCTCGATAATCCGGCAGTGAAGGATACTTCATGAACAATTAACAAAAGGAAAAAATAAACTTTTGTTTGTACCACTTTCGTGGATTTGCTAATTTTTCCAAAGACACGAATTGTGCTTGGAACGAAAGAATCATCCCCTATTTATAGAGACCAAGGTGGTATTTATTTTTTTTGATAAAACAATGTGGGAAAAACTTTTCTTGATCTCCAAGAAATCTTGAATATATCTCCTATATTATTTTTTCCATAATTATAATATTCCACAAAAAATCCCACCTACTCTATTTTATGGTAAATTTCGAAAATATAGGGTGCCAAGAATCCAAGATTTGATCTTCTTGAATTTATGAGATATTCTTGTATTTCAAGAAATACATATCTTCCATAATATCTTTTCAATAAAATCAAGAAAATATTTCTTGCCCCTTATTTTCAATTTTTCTAAAATCTATTATGAATTAACCAAAGGGAGATTTCTTGAATTTAATGAGATAATCTTGTATTCCAAGAATACATATCCTCATTCCATAACAAAATTCAAAGAAAAATCTTTCTCCCAACTTATCCATAATTTTTTAATTTTTCTTGGAAAAATAAGCAACAATATTTATTTTATTTTAATCACATTTTCAGTTATTGGACTATATTTGTTGGGCTACTTAGGGGGCCTTTTAGAGAATTAATGTTGACCTTCTAATGGACCTTGGATATCTAATATTGAGCCAATATTATTCAAGCCCATAAATATTAATTAATTCCACTACATAATTAATATTGACTATCCATCTTAACCCATATTATACCAATATGGCTCCTGCTATTATTTTCCCGTGTTTAAGATTATCTAGCCCATTAATTAATTCAAGCCACCGAAATAAGCTTTCCATTAATTAATATATTTTATCCTTGGTCAAGGAAATCCGTTCAACATTATTATCCATAATAAAGCATATGAACCTCCCAAGGGGGGCAAATCAAACAAAGCGTGCCCCAACGCACATTCGCCGTATTAAATCTTAGAATCACATGTGACTAATAATATTGCCCAAGATAAAAGTATTGAATCTCGTTGATTTTTACCCATGATAAGTCAAAGCAATAGTTACCAATCCCACGTGATCCTATTTAAGGAACGAAGATTAAGAAATAACGAACCCACCGAGGTCTAATTCTTCCTTGTTCGATTCAAGAATTTATACTCTCAGAGGTCCTATTCATTGCATCACCATGCACTAGTGTAATCTCTTGGTCAAGACAAGCCAATCGAGCCTTTACACTTCAACCTTTCACGATGGGTTGTTCATTTCCATCTAGGTCGTGAATGGCGACTTTTTAGTTACAAGGGATCATTAATTTAATCTTCTGTGATCTCGTATCACTAAATTAACTACAATGTAACACGATGATTTATTGAATGCCTATATGCAAAGAATATATATAACATTCGATAATATTTAAAGCATCGATGATAAACAATTTATTTCAAAGAATAAGTTCAAATTGGGTTTTGATTATACAAAGTAAAAGCATACTTTCAGTATAATCCCAACACTTTGTCTCCCCGACTTTTCCAAACTTTTCAAGAACAAAATGGGTATGAGCAACATGCACCCCATTTTGAGGGGGGTAATAAGATCTAATATAAGTTTTACTTAGTTTTGTATATTTTTTATACATAGTATTAGTTGGTCATCAGAGGTCCCTAACGGGTTTCGCGAGGCGTAAGTTCAGAGGGAGGGTGAATAGACTTCAAAACTTTTTCGTCAAGACGGTGTGATTGCGTTTTTATTTGCACGATCAGAGTGAATTTCATTTGGATGATATTCAATCTTCTTGAGCTTTGAGGCGCCAGTTAGATATCCGCCGATTTAACCGATAAAAGCGGAAGCTAGTTAATACTGGTGAAAACCAAATTTATCAAATCGATTTCAAGTCATTAATCGGGTCGACTAAGTTGTCAACTTTGACGGATCAGTTGTTTGGTGCAGACGATATTAACTCGAGAATATGTATGCGCTTTTAAGCTCGGTTGTGTGTAATAATGTATAGCAATAAAGAAGAGCAAGTAAATGTTGTACAAGATTTTTATAATGGTTGCATAATCGGTCCCACGTCCACTCTTTCCCTATCACAAGGGGCACCAACTAAACCAACTTAACCGATCGACTTAGTTTAATGTGTTAGTCCAACACCCAATGTATGTTTATCGAGTTCACACTCAACCGATTCCAAAAAATCGTAACTAGAATCCTTAGTTCGAATTGCAAACAAACTTAACCTAACTTTTGAGTTTGGGTAAAGATTTGTTAGGTTCCAACCGGAAATCTATCCTAGTGTTTATGTAGCCAAATGCCAGAGGATAAGATTTCTATCTTAAGAACAATGGGATGAACACTTAAAAAATAATCTTCGATTTGTGTTCTTCGTATGCGAAAATTCGCTATAGTTTTGATCTTCTTGATAATTTCCGTTCTTCCTCTTCTTTCACTATGAAGAGTAATCCCATTTTATGTATCACTCTAAATCAAAGAGCCGCTGGAGAGCAATTTGAATTTCCTGCTATATTTGTAGGTTTGTGGATTTGATGTGATGGTTTCAATATCGGCGGGTATGAGCATGATTTAGCGCTGCTTGTCTCCGCAGCTGTCCGAATCCCGTGCATTATCGTACTCTTTCTTTTGTGCACGTGTCGCTCTCATTGGCTTCACGAGTACAAAGACTTCAATATTTGTCCAATTAACGTTTGATATTCTTCTTTGTAGAAGATCTGTGATGGATCGTGTACCATTTTGTTAACACCAAAGTGGAAACGACTGGACGATAATCGGGATCACGACCCGATAGAGTCTTCTCGATGCAGTTGTCTTAAAGCACAATTCGCGGAACTCATTGATCATAGGTCTTATGGTCTTGATGTGATCTTCTGGAAGTCTTTTGATCTTGGGGTTACTCTGGTCTCGATGTCTTGGTCATCTGGTCTTGGTTTCTTCGCTGGAATCTTGAGGTTTCTCTGAGTCTTAGGTTTCTCTGGTCTCCGGGTTTCATCGGAGTCTTCAAGTTTCTCTCTAGTCTCGGTGTCTTGATCTTTTCGATCATCCGAAACTTGTCTTGTTTTGACTTGATTAGTCTTACGATCATCGACCTTATCTGGTCATCAGTAAAATTGACATGACCTATACATATTGGTTCCCCTCATTATGTGACCTATCTTTACATCAACTATCATACATTTCACCATTTGAGTCATCTTAATCGATTCGTCGTCAATTCGCCTAATAAATGACCGGTCCTATTACAACTGTTTTGGAACTTCCATCAAAACTAAATATAGATTTCCCAACAGTACTGCATAAGGTATTAGTTACACTATGTCACAAATACGGGTTGTGAGTAGTAAAGGTATTAAACACTTCTAGTCTCTTTTTATTAGTCACCAACTTTTGACTAGTTAGTTAGTTAGTTATTTCAGTTATTTTTTCTTTATTTTCCTTCTCTATTAATAGAGAACACTTCATTTTGTAAACACTTTTTTGCAATCTATGAAATTCATTCCAATTAATATCATGAAATCTCTTAGATTCAATACTTACTTACGCCTTCTCCGTTCTTCTCTTTTCATCCATTAACTTGATCAAAGTTACTCTTGATGATTGCTTTTACTTTTGATAAACAATTTTACGTTGTTTGTTTTTAGTATGATAATTATTCAATTTGATTTAGTAGCTATGTGATTATTTTCTTCGTCATAAAGGACTTTTAATTCGCTAAGCTATTCTAGATATTTTTATGTAATTCTATTTACGTGTGGTTTACGTAGCTCGATCCATGTAGGTATAGAATTATTATGTAATTTAGCAATTTAATTTCAATTGTTTGAGTCAAATTCACTTTTGGTCCCATAGGACAAAACATCTCACGGTTTTGGTCCCAAGGTTATTTAAAAGTGATCTCGCTACTAAAAATTTTTACACTTTTGGTCCTTTTTTTTTTTTTTTTTTTTTTTTACGTGCGGGATTTCCGGCCAAATTTTGATTTTAAATTAACGTGGTAAGCCATTCACTCGCCCGTCGAACAATGTTAGTTAATTAAAAATGTAAAATAATAAAACATTAATGGCTTACACACACATTTTTTTTTCACCCAAAATAATCGAAATTTAAATCCACTAATCCACCTCTGAGCTCGAGAGCTCGACACTAAATCCCGCCTTCATTTGGTGACAATCCATTGTCTACCCCTTAGCCCAAAACCCACCATAGAGTAATTTGTCTCTCTCTGCTGAATGGAGCAATGGGAACAAGAACACGCCTCAACCTAAAAACCCCTTACGCCAAAAAAAACCCTCGCTCGAAGACGCAAATGACAACCCACCATCTCGAAACTCCCCAGCTCTACAAACGACAATCCACCGCCTTAAATGCCAATGAGAATAGGTCCTGACCAATGAGGTCATATATTCCACCTTTTATGCGAAGTGTGAAATATTTCCACCTTTTCTCCCCGATTATGGTAAGTCGGGTTCTTGTTAAATTTGAAGCTAATTTTATTCATAAATTAGGGTTAATTGTATCTTTGAAATTGGGAAATTCGCTTTTTGTTGAACTCGGGTTTTATTCATACCAAATTAGGGTTACTTGTATGTTGAAATTGAGTGAATTGGGCTTTTTTACAAATTGGGTTTTTTTCGCACCAAATTAGGGGTTACTTGTATCTTTGAAATTGGGGAAATTGGGCTTTTGGTTGAAATCGGGTTTTTTTTGTTCAAATGTAGGCAATTGCAGGTTTTACAGATACTATAAAAATCGTCATGGGGGACGTCTGCGTGGAATAGGGACCTGAAGGATCGAAATTTAGGATATCTTGGAGGAACAATAACTTCATTTGACTTTGTTGATGATGTAACGAGGGTATGTGTTGCCCTATCTAGATAATTTAGTGAAGAAGAATTGATATAGTGGACCTAAAAAAAAGGTGTCTTTATGGGTCAAAAGAGTGGGAGGTTGAGAATATTCATGGTAGTTTTGATATTGAACAAATGTTCAATGTCATGTGAAACATGGTGACACATTTTTCACTTAAGTGCTTTTAGAGATAAACCAATAGTGCAAGAGTATGGGGTCATAAAAAGAACATGGAAGGGGCTGGAAAGGTATGAAAAGATTTTTATTTCCCCAATAGTGATGATACCAACATGGAGAACTATCAAGTGGAGATGACCTAAGTGATGATGCTCCACCACCGACACAACCCAAGTTCATGATCATGATGATAGGGAAGAGAAGCAAATAAAAGCAAAGAGAAGTGGGACTGATTATAATGCTATAGAACAAAAAGTAAAAAAAAGGTGGATTGTAATGCTATAGAACCGTAAGTAGTGGAGGTGATTGTAATGTTATAAAACCGTAAGTAGTGGAGGTTTGATTGTAATGCTATAAAACCAAAAGATGGGTTGTTGGGGTTGAACAAGAAAATGGCATTTTGGAGGTTGATGGGGTAGAACTAGAAGAGGAGAATGATTCTCCGATTTCAAAGGTAATTGGTCAAGTGGTGATGAGTTGTTGGATGATATCATGTTTGATGAAAAACATAGACATTGGAGCTATTGAGGAGTATTATGGGGTAGATGAGGATGAGGAGTATCATGAGGAAGAGGAGAATCATGAAGAAGATAATCATAGGGTAGATAATGGCAATTGGAAGGCATTTATGATGTGAAAGAGGGGAAGAGGGAAGAGGATGATTCTGATTTCAATGGTAATTTGTCAAGTGGTGCTTTGAATTGTTGGATGATATTATCTTTGATGAGAGCATAGACATTGAAGTCGAGTGTGTAGGATTTGGTCAGGGAATAAATTGATTCAAGTCATGAGGAAGTAGACAATGAATTTGATTTTTCAAGTATTGCATCTAATGAAGAACCAAAGGAGGATGACAATAGATGTTTAACTTTCGTGGACTTATAATCTTGAGAACCACAGAATTCTTCATTGAATAAAATTTCCCAATAAACAATTGTTTAAGGATCATTAACATGCACAAGTGTTATCACATGGAGAGGTTTGAGGATAACAAAGAATGATGCAAGGAGGATCTATGCAGTGTAGGCGGGATGGTTGTAATTGACATATCAATGCAATCAAGATGGTGGGTGAACAGTTTTCCAAATCGGAGAGGTTAATCCGGCACCATGATTGTGCAAGACAAGATTCATGTTGAGAATGTCAAATCAGGATGGTTGGCAAAGAAGTATCACAAGAGTTCAGGGTTGATCCACAACAGATCGCTCGGGGGCTTAAAATGATAACTTTTTATAGTTCTCTTTAAAGAGAACTATGAAAGAAGTTGGGTTGTCATATTTCCCACTCTCAAAGCATCTGAGCAAAAATGTAAGGTGTTGAGACTTATTGAAGGGGATGCTTACATCAAAAAGTACTCAAGTTGTGCTACTATGCCCAAACAACTTCGGAGAAGAATCACCGGATCTATCATCATTCAACATGGAGGATACATGCCGCACGGAAAGGTTTAAGCAGTATCTACATGTGTTTGGAAGCTTTAAAGATGGGGGTTCAAATCGCATGAGGCCATTGATTGGTGTGGATGGTTTGCCATTTGAAAGGTGCATGCCCCGAGTCTTGCTTCATCTGCGGTAGGAATGGATCCCAACAATGATCCATATCCATTTGGCTTATGCGATTTGTAGGAAGTGAGACAAGAGAAGCATGAGAATGGTTTCGAGCCTTTTGTTGGGAGATGAATTTAATAAACAAGGTTTTGATTAGATCCCAAAACCCTGAAAATATGACATGTTCGTGATAATCTTGATAGTTGAGCCGATTCAGTTTAGAGTGTTCGAGGATGTTATCTGCATCCATGTATAGTCAGCAGATATAGATCGGCGGGGATTCAAGACTAAAGAAGTTTCAAGATTCTAAAGACTCGCGATCAAACCGAAGAAATCAAGACCCGCGATGAAATCGAGAACCCAAGACTCAAGATGAAATCGAGAAATCAAGACTCAAAGATGAAACCGAAAATCAAGACTCAAGATATCAATCAAGATATCTCAAGACTCAAGACTCAAGACCTCAAAAGACATCAAGACTCGTAAGACATCAAGACTCAAGACTCAAGACTCAAGATATCAAGACACAAAGATATCAAGACACGGTAGTTAATCGAATGCTCAAGATAACCTCGGATGTTCCTAGGCAATCGAATAATATCTATCTCAAGGCTACAAAACCGAGAAAAACGCCAATACCGTAAAAATAGATATTGCCCAAGACATTCACATGCATAAAAAAGGAACTAAAACTAAGTATTGTTAAGGTTATATCACTCAGAGATATTGATCAAAAAGAGCCGTTATGTTTGTCTACATTTACTAAAGACAAGAACCAATCGTAGAAGACAACATCAGATTTTTTATCGACAATCGAAAATGACAGTGTCACCGAAGCATGTCAAGAGTACTATGTTCCAGATTGCAAAAAAAAAGTGGTTACATAAAAAGCATATTTCCTAAAACATGCAAGGGAGTATTCAAACCCTAAAATAGTCGCTCATCAAACACCATAAGAGGAAACTCATGAAGCTATCTCTCCAACGGATAGTTTTTTTCAAGAGTAACCTTGGTGATTGCCTATAAATACTAGTGACCCTCTACATTGAAGGTTACGGAAATTTGTAAGTAACTCAAGAGCTCAATCTTATTATTGAAAATTGAAGCACCCGAAACCCAAGAATTTCCCAAGTGCTTTACATTGAAGAGAGCTCATTCACTAAGCCTAGATTGATAAGATATATCCAAAGCTTAGTAGAGATATCCTAGCCTTTGCATTGTACTTATTGTAAAGGATATCTCATCCTAGTTGGAAACCAACCAGAAACCCCAAACCCATTGTAAGGTAGTCTGAGTGTGATTGTTGGTGAGTTGGAGTTGTAAAGAGTTAGTACACTACATTGAGGTAGTCTAAAAACTCTAGAGAAGAAGTGAGTAAACTATCTTGGATAGTCGAAAAGCTTGTGTGTGTTTGAGTTAGTAAACTACAAAGGAGGTAGTCGTAAAAACTCAAAGTAGAAAGGTGAGTAAATTGCGTTGAGTTAGCGAAGAAAACCTTAGGAAGTGGTTAAGGAATTTATCTGAAGGTCGGAGAGAGTGGATGTAGGAGCTTGAGTCTCCGAACCACTATAATTGTTGTGTTGTTTTGCTTTCTGTACTGCATTGTTATCTGTTGCATGTTTTTTACTGAAAGCATAATTTATTGATATTCAGTTGGAACCAATCCAATTGAACTTGCATCAACCCATCACAGCCTTAATCACCGATTCATTAAAAGGAAGGTTTTAAAAAAAAGCTAAAACGAGTATAAACTTAGGGCCAACCATTCCGCGACACTTGAGTAGCTTTAACAAATAGTTACCAAACCGTAACCAACTTAATGAGGGTTCAAGAGAAGATAGTTATCTCCATCCGCAAACAGATTCCCTCAAAACTCGTGCTCGGGCTTTAATCAAGCCGAAGTTACCAGATCATTGCTTCGTGGCTCTCGACGCCGCATGAATTGTTTTTCTCGCGTACAAATCATCGTGATAACTTCAATCTATCCTCGGACCTCGAAAAGAAAAGTTTTTAAAATAACAACACGTGTATTCCCCTATACACGGTGAGACCGTTAGCACCGGACCAACAAGTGGTATCGTATAAAGGTTCAACTTGACCACCGCTTGTCGACCATAGTCTAATTTGCCGAAGTCTCGCGGTCTATCCAACGCATCTATTTGCCGATATCTTTACAAGGTTCAATCATCATGCCTTCTAAGAAACTTCCTATGTTCTCGGCTGAGAGCTATGATTTATGGAGATTAAGAATGTAGACTCATCTAGATTCAAAGCATGAAAGAACGTGGAGAGGGTTTCAAGGCGGACCATTCAAATTCACTGCCAGAATCCTTAATTATCAAACCGAGAGAAATGATCCTTAATCAATTTCCAAAGTCCGATGATCAACTTACTCCTCGATGAGAGAAAGAATAATCTTGACTATATTGCTAAAGATACTTTTATATAACACTATTGATGATGGTGTTATGGGGATGATTTCTCATTGTGAAACCGCCAAAGAAATATGGGACACGCTTGTCGTGATGTGTCAAGGCACAGATCATATTAAAGAGAACAAACTTTATGTTGCTATTGGAAAGTTTGATAGCTTTGAAATGGAAGATGATGAATCCATTGACAAACTTGAAGTCGATTCACTAAGATAATGAATGATCTGAATGCTCTTGGGAAAAGATACCCACAGAGAGAAGTTGGCATTGAAAATTCTTAGAGGACTATCTAAGAATTGGGATATACATGCTGTGGTGATTGAAAACACCAAAAATATTGATTCCATGCCATACCAACAAGTTTTCTCTGAACTGAAAGCTTATAAGTTTGTGATAGACAAGAAATCTAAGAAAGTCGACAAAGAAAGATGATTCTTCATCTAGCAAGAATGTGGCTTTCAAAGCCAAAGAAAAATCCTGTAAGACTAGAGAGTCTGAGAACTCACTTGCCAAAAATCAGGATGAGCTGGAGGATAAGCTAGTACTGATGGCAAGGAGGTTTGAAAGACTTAATACAGATATGGAAAATATAAAAAATATTACAGAATCACAGTACCAAAGAGACTCAAAAGCCGAGGACGATCCACCGAGAAAAGAAAGGACCGTAAAGTCGGCGATCCTCATCCAAAAAGAAGGACTCCAAGACCAAAGAGGAAAGTGATCAGGATGATGATGCCAACAGATGCTTTACAACCGGCAAAAGAGAGGTCACTTCCAATATGATCTGCCCCGAAGCTAAGGGCTAAGGAAAGAAAAGAAAGACAAAGCCAAGAGAGACAAGAAGTTCTCCAAAGAAGAAAAGCTATGATTGCGGAAGAGGAAGAACATTCAAGAAGGTTTCGCTTCCTCGGGATGAGATGTTCTCGGGATAATAGATAAAGATGATATCTGCTTAATGGTCAAAGGAGGAGGTAAATTCTTCTATCTCCCTCTGTTGTTGCTCCTACACAAGCACATGAAGTTCTCAAGTTCTCATCAGAAATGTGAGAATTTTGACTGATGTATTCTTTTGAGAATCTTATGAAGACTATTCTGGTTACAAGAATCGCCGATGAAACTCAAGAGCGTAACAAGAACCATCACCGAAACTGGCGGAAAGACTCTAAAAAATGCTGAGATCACTTCTCAATTGATGGGAACTACCGATGAACTAGATGTTCCTGAAAGTACAACTCTAAAAAAAGAAGGTGATAAAGACCCCGAATAAAAATTAGAGAAATCCACCGAGGAGATTCAAATTTTATCGAATCGAGTTCAATGACCTCTTTGAGAAGCATGAAACTCTAAAGAAGTGTGAGGATAGTCTGCCAGAGAAAGTTAGCTCTATTGAATTTCGGGGATCTAAAAGTGATAGATGAAATTCGAGTTATCAAAGACCGCAACTATAAAAAGCCGGATTGGGATACATTCCGTGGGAAACCTCACAAGGTCTTCGAATGTTGCTTCTAGTAGCACTAAGACCGTCTTTTGTTAAACAAGTGGCACCTAATCTTCTTACCGGAAGAACCCGCCTGCAGTTTTAGACAAGGGTAAAGGACCTATGGTTTTAAAAAATTGAATGTTCAGGAAGAAAGCCCGCACCTTAAAAAGCTAGAAAACCTAACCACTCAAGAGGGAAATCTTTAGGCCAAGATTTCAAAAGCCTCGTAAAAGAATACCAACCAAGAGATCTGCAAGATCAACCATCGGGAGAATTTTCGGAGAAACACTCAACCAGAGGTATTCTCAATCGAAAAGACCAAGTCCTCAGGACATCGAAGACCCCAATTTCAAGACAGTAACCCAAACCCCACTTGCCTAAGGGTAAAGGTTTCCTAAACCCAAGTCAAGAGACAAAGACCACACACAAAAGCCAAATCACTTGAACAAAAGGCTTGTACCTCAAGAAGAACTCTAAGGCTCATGTTCATGCTAAGACTGCACTTCATACACGGGATATTGTCAAGGCACCTAGGGTGGTGAATGTGTATGTAGATGTTTATGGGAGACAAATCAGCCACTCTAAAGTAATTAGAGTTGTTAGGCGATTTGGATTCCAAAAGGTACAAATAAACTCCAGGACCCTTGGCACCAAATGGGTACCTAAGAACCGATCTATTTTTTTGAAAAAACAAGGGCACCGAAATAATGAAGACAACATAAAGACCGATGAGTGGAAATGAATTGGCTCTGTTGTATGGTATCTAGATAGTGGATGTTCTAGACATATGACAGATATAAGCAAATACTCACCGACTATGTTGAGCAAAAAAGGCCCTCGGATCACATTTGAGACAATTCCAAAGGACAAACTGAAGGATATGGACTCTTGAAGTTGATTTTGTTCATATCCATGGTGTTTCATATGTATCCGGTTTAAAGCATAACTTGCTTTCTATAAGCCAATTTCGGACAAAGGATTCAATGTTGAGTTCTCAAAGAACTTATGTTATGTGAAAGACAATACTTCACAGAAAAATTCTACCGACCGGTACTAGAAAAAGGAAATGTGTATCTTTGGCGATTGGAGTTCAACTCCTAAAGATACATGTTTGGTTGCAAAAAGTTCCAATCGATACTAGTTGGTTGTGGCACAAAAAGGATGAATCACTTGAACTTCAAAACCACGAACAAACTTGCAAGATTAGCACTTGTGAGGGGTTACCAAATGAAGTGTTCAAGAAAGAACATGTTTGTGATGCTTGCCAAAAAGGAAAACAAATCGAGCATCTTTTTAAAAAAGCAAAGTAGATATTTTTATTGAAAAGAATACTTCAACCTGTTACATATGGATCTCTTTGGTCCAAGAAACACACAATGGAGCACAAAATGGCGTAAAATATACACTTGTGGTAGTTGATGACTACTCTAGATATACATGGGCCATATTCTTACTCAAGAAGAAAGAGACTCGCATAAAAAGCGGTCTGAATCCATCAAAAAGGCTCAAGATTTTGAAAAGAATCGAGTGTGGTCAAAATCGGATCGATAAAGAACTAAGTTTATCAATCATATTATATCCGATTATTGTCGCAAAGAAATGGAATAACTCATGAAACATCACCGCGAAGGACCCCACAAATGTAATGGTGTTCTTTGAAAGAAGAAATGGGACTCTAAAAGAAGCCGCAAGGACAATGATTCTTTGGTTTATATTCCTAAAAGATTTTGGGTTGAAGCTATCAACACTGCATGTTATTCTCAAAAAAGATCTATGATGACCAAGAATCAAGGAAAAAACTCCATATGAGCCAGGAATGAAAGGAAGCCTCTTGTTTCTTTCTTTTTCGTGTGTTTGGTTTACAAAGTGTTTCATACACAATAATGGTAAAGATCAGTTAAAAACTTTTGATAGCAAAGGCGATGAAGGGATATTCTTAGGATATTCTCAAGTCAAGAAAGCCTTCCGAGTTTACAACCTGTAGGACTCTTATTGTGGAAGAAACACCTCATGTTGTTTTTTGATGAATCTACTTGTGTTCGTAAGAAACAGAACATGACTTCGGAGAACCCGACCAAAGAGAATCACCGGACTTAGCGCGAAAAAGAATGATAAAACATCCTCTAAACCTTTGAAAAGAAGAAGTCACCACTTTCTATGAATGGAGTGAATCGGACTTCGAACAAAGAAGTTCAAAGATGGAAAAACTTAAGATGGTGAGACTTCGGGATGGAAATTCTCTCATCAAGGAAAGCCAACACACCAAAAGTTGACCAATCTGAACAAAAACCAGTTGAGACTTCGGTATGTAATGCCAATGAAGATGTGGTCACAAAGGCAAACTCGAATCTATCAACCAAAGGGGAACAAATGTCTCTCGCAATGTTCAATGGAATTTCCCGAGAAGATGATTCCCTTTCTCCTTTTCATTTGTTCCCCGAATTTAATGAACTACCCGAACCTAACATTTCGACATTGAGGATACTATTGAAGGGGGGGAACATCCAGGAAAGATGGTTGGATAGTCATCCTATAAGTCAGATTGTGGGTGATCTATCGATGGTGTCGAAACAAGAAGGTTCCATGGAGAAAGTGCTTTATTCTTCCCGCCTATCCTAAAAAAGAACCTCATGAGATTGAAGAAGCTCTACAAGATTCTTTTTTGGATTACCAAGTTATGCAAGAAGAGTCGAATCAATTCTCAAGGAATGAAGTTTTGGGAGCTAGTGGACGGACCTAAAGAGGCACAATGTGATTGGAACCAAGTGGGTGTTCAAGAATAAGAGAGATGAAAACAACAACATTGTGAGAAACAAGGCAAGGCTAGTTGCACAAGGTTATTCCCAAGAAGAAGGCTTGGATTATGATGAAACTTTTGCACTGTTGCAAGACTAGAAGCCATCAGATTGTTTCTTGCATATGTTGCCCACATGAAATTCACAGTCTATCAGATGGATGTGAAAAGTGCATTTCTGAATGGTGTGCTTAAGGAAGAGGTTTATGTGGAACAACCTCCTGGTTTCGCATTAGAATGACCAAGTTTGACGTGCTCGTAAAGCCTTGTATGGTCTTAAGCAAAGACCCGAGCATGGTATGATACCCTTTCTCGGTTTCTTCTTCGACCATGGTTTTATCAAAGGAACCGCTGATAGAACTTTGTTCGAGATAGAAGATGGGAAAGACATCTTACTTGTTCAGATCTATGTAGATGACATCATATTTGGATCTCCAAATCATCAGTTTGTGTGAAAAGTTTTCTACCCTGATGAAAGGAAAGTTTGAGATGTCAATGATGGGGAGATGAATTTCTTTCTTGGACTTTAGGTGAAACAAACTAAGGAATGAATGAATCTTCATCAATCAAGCAAAAGTACACCGCAGATCCGACACAAAGTATGGTGTAGATTGCAATGCGCTTAGAATTCCCATGAATACTAACTACAAGATGGATCCCGATCCCGAAGGCAAATCAAGAAATCACACCGATTATAGAGGATCATTGGATCATTTGTTATATCTCACGACAAGTAGGCCCGGATATAACATTTGTTTGTTGGGATATGTCTGAGATACCAAGCTAATCCTAAGGCTAGTCACATGGAGGTCGCCAAAAGATTCTCAAATATCTTAAAGGCAATCGTGAATAGAGGATTATGGTATCCAAATGATGATAACCTTGAATTAACCGGTTTATTCGGATCTGTCGATTATGGAGGATGTAGAATTGACAGAAGTCTACCACAGAACTTGTCACTTTCTTGAAGTAAGTCGATATCATGGTTTTCAAAAGAACAGACCTCAAGAGCAACCAAGAATCTCGAAGCTAAATACATGGTCATATGGAAGTTGTTGTGCTCACAGATTCTTTTTCGCTCGAGACAACAATTGAGGGATTATAAGATTATAGCCAATGAAGTACCTATATTTTGTGATAATAATAGTGTCATTGCTATTACATAAAATCCAAGATTGTGCACCGGATGTAAGCATGTTGATATCAAACATCACTTCATCGAGATCATGTTGAGAAGAAAGACATCGGGATGGAGAAAATTCATACCGATAAAAGAGAGCCGATATCTTGACTAAACCTTTGGCAATCAAGATTTCGGAACTATCGGTTGAATTAGGTATGTTGGATCCAGTGTATAAAGCAAATCGAAAAATTGAAGGTTTTCGGATGCATGAAGTTTTCTCAAGATTCTCTTGAAAACTCAGGATAAAATTAAAAATACTGAACTCGAGTCTTGGGAAACTTCGGATATCAAGATCAAGACTTCAAGATTATCTTCGATCTTGCTTTCAAGATTTCAAGATTATCATCTTGACCCTTCAAGATTTTCGATTTCATCGACCGGCTCAAGATTTTCGAAGATTATATCGCCTTCACCGATTACTCAAGATATTATCGACATTTTATCAAGGTCAAAACTTCGGTTAGACCGATGGAGGAAATTAGTCCGAAGAAGTATTGACTCATGAAACTCATTTATTGTCTAAATCAATCTCAAGAATCATTAGCAATAAATAACAAAACACCGAAGGAATATTTGGGTGGGACCTTTGAAATACTCGAGGAAAGTCAATGGTCCGCAGAATAAAGAATTAATTACACTATTCATTAATCACCAATAAGGTTAAATTAAGGCGGCGAATATTCGTGAAATCGTCCTTTCATATACCCGATTAGTCGATGTTTAATCTCAACCGCCGATTTCTTCAATCTATACAATTTTCCACCGAATCAAATCCTATATATCCATTGGAAATTCTTTTTTCAAAGCCCAATTTCATAACCTTCGCCTTCAAAACACTCGCTTTCTAAAAACCTCTCATTTGCCCGAAAACCCTTCATCGTTCTCAAAACCCTTCACCCAAAATTCTTCAAAATGAAGTTCTCGGCCATTTATAAACTTGCCATTTCTAACAAGCCGTGGTACGAGTACTTTGTTTCCCTCGAGAGCTCGTCAAATGCAACACACGAAGAAGCGTTGCAGACATGATACGGCAATAGGTTTCACAAGCCCGGTTTAATCAACCGTAGGCGGAATATTCAAAAGAGGTAATCGAATTTATCTCTAATTTAAAAATGGATGAGGAGGACTGTATAGAATCTCAAATTACGCTTTCTCATTTGGAGCATAGCTCAAAATATGTCGATTTTGTGAGGGAATTGTATATAATTCCTAAGAACCTTAATGACGTATATGAGTTAAACGATAGAGGAGAAGACCCTACAATGTATATGATGGGTAGGGAACAAGAGTATCTTGATAGGATTACGAGCATCCTCGTTAAGTTCGAGGCTACTCTCAATAAAAAAGGTATTTGAAGCCTAAGTATAGAGTTTTCTTTGGATATCGTTGAGTAAATGTATAATGAGTCGATCCGCGCTTTTGAACAAAACTAGACGCCAAAGTTGAGATTAATGGAGGCTATTGAAGACTCACCCACCACCGCATTCAACCGGTTTGCGTTATTTAATCGGAGTGATGAGTGACCAAGCTAAGCAAGTCCGTATGGTGAACGGTTCAAATATCATTAAAGGGAAAATCCTTCATGCAACCAAGATAGCATTCATCTTGGAGATGTGCCGAAAGAAGAAGAAGACATCTTTGCCAACTCCTCACCCTTTCCAAAGTCCAAGATCCTCTTCAAGCCAACTACATCAAAGAAGACTTTGAAGGGAAGAAAAGAAGAAGGAGGAGGAGATCTGGCTTTGAAGGAGAGCCGAAAAGCCCAACAACCCGGGGGGAAGGCCCCGATGGAGGTGAAGAGAGAAAAGGGAGAAGCCCCGAAGAAGAAATCATCGCTCCTAAGCGTAAAAAGTTCAAATTTCTCTTGAGGAGAATAGTGAGATCGAGGAAGTCCAACCCGAGGGGCCAACAAGGACAAAATCTCCATTGCAAGTATTGGCTCGAAGTGTGGACTATCGCTCAAGAGCAAACCGAAAATGTGTTTCTCTTCGAGGTTCTTGAAACGCGTCTGAGTTCGCACAAGATATCTCGGGAGATATTCAAGGGACCTCGGGTTTACCTTGGAGATGTCTGTTGGACCTCGAAACAAACCGAGCCTCGTGAGGCTGCTGACCGGACATGCTCTGAGTGAACCTTTCTTAGATCCCTCGGACTGGCCAATCCTCTTGAACCGGAAGCCCAAAAACTAAGAAGGAGAGGCGTAAGAGACCGAGTGGGCGAAGCTGGGGAAAGATTCATTTTGATAGGTACCTGAAATAACTCATATCCCGATCTTCGGGACCTCTTCTACAGATTGAGGACCACGGTCTACATTCTAAACCAAACTCGCTAGAGATGCTTAACATTGCCTCCTTCAGAGGAGAGGATCTAGTGGAATGAAGAGACTACAAAGGTTTGAGTGAGTTCTCCGGTTCGGAAGACCAAGCTCCGGTTGAAAGTTGCGATTTTGATGAAGTCCGTCGAGAAAAAGGTGGTCGAAAGGAGGGAAGGCGATGTTGGTGCCTCGAGCTCAAAAAGATCAAGATCAAGAAGGGGACCAACAAGGAAATGTTGAGAAGCAATCTCAAGTGGAGAAAAAATATCGATCTTTGGTCACCGATATCTCACATCCTCGGTGACCGTTAACACTCTTCGTAACTTTTGCACTACTAAAAATTATGCCAAAGCTACCGGGTTCCTATCTTTAAATCTGTTATGTCGATATCTCGACCGAGGCTCGAGGCTGGAGACTGGCCCAGTGGAGGATCGAGGCTCAAGTGGAGCACCCAAATGGAAGGAACAACAAGTGATATATGCTCCGGAGATTGACTTTAGTCTTATAGTGGACAAAATTTGGAGAAGGTTGTGCCAATGGTGGAGAAAGTTGCTCAAATTGAAGAAGCATTGTCCAACCAATCCCGGCTAGAGAGAACCTGAGTTCATCTTCGGGACTTGATGCACCAGACATCTCTTCGACAAATTGACCGCCATAGAAGGGAAGGTAGATGGAGTCAAAGTTGAAATTTGAATCTGCAGATGAAGCAAAAATGTATCAAGACGAAACTTCATATCTTGAAGGCGGGATGATGGAGAAAAATGATCGATGATCAAGAGTGTTGTTGAGGAAATGGGCTCCATGCTCATGACCAAGATGATGATACATCTTGAAAAGATGTATTCTCCAACCAGTTTGCACCCTTATCTGAAGAGTTCACAATGGCCAAGAACCATATGATGAAATTTGAGTGGACGAGTATGATCTGATTGGCGGAGAAGTCGGCGCATCGCGAAAAGAGCAATATCACATGGATACCAAGATCGTCTCAACTTCTTCCAAGGTATGGTGCCAAAAGGGGAAATGCCCGGAGGCAAGTGAAGGAGTTGTTGGCACGACCTTGAAGAATAAGGCGGATAAAGAAGCCGAAAAAGAAAATTCTTGCCAAGCCTTAAAAAGAAGTAGAAGCCAATCGAGAAGCTCAAGTTCAAGCAAGTCGAAGAGCCAATCTACACTCATGTTTTAAGAGCAAACATTTCGTGAAGCTATCTCTCGAAAAAACCGAGTGGTGGAAGAATGGTGGAAACAAGACAAGCCGGTCAGAGCAAGCCAAACCAATCAAGAGAAAGGTCAGGCATTTGAAGAACCAGAGAAGAAAAGAGCTAAAGCTTCAAAGGCTACTCAAAAAAAATTGATCATTGATTTTGAAGAGTCTAAAGAAGAAGCCGAAAAGAAGTCTTCGATACAAGAAAAACTCAAAATCACTTCAAGTGGAAAAAGAGAAGAAAATTGTTGCTTCAGATCGAGTTCCTTTAATCGGAAGAAGAAGAAAGAAGAAGAGCGTAAACGCGTAAGTGATTTCAAGAAGTTCCCGAAAGCAAGAGGAGGGGTACCGCTAAAGCTCGTAAGGGTCGCGACGTTGATAAATGGATGCCTATCCAATTCAATGATGCCCGGAGGAGATAAAGAGAACCTTCTGGTTCTATTCTAAAATTCTGAGGGAATGGAGGGGGACAAGCTCAGACATGAATGAAGCCTTCATAGAGTACTTATTAACATTCTATCCTAAGTATTTGCAGAGTTGGATAAACTTAGCGAGATGAAGGTAATGCTCAAATAGTTGCCTGGTCCATATACATACCCAAACGCAAGACTAGAGAATGGCTCGGTGAATGAGACAATCATTTCTCAAGAGATTGCTTTCAAGATGCCATCCAATTAGGATTTGACAGAAACAACCCAGATATCATCAAAGAAAGGGATGAACCGAAAAGAGATATTATGGGATGTTCAACCCGAGGTGCCCGAGGATGAGGTTGAAGAAGATTGAAGAGTCGATTGAAGATAGAAGACTGAAGCTAAAGACTAAAGACCCAAGACCAAGACTCTTTGTACTTCTTTTGTTTTTGTTTTTGATAATTTCATTGTACTCAGAATTTCTATCTTACAATCAATGAAAATTTATCATTATGCTCAAAGATAATATCTCATTATCTTTTTACATGTCTTTTATATTTGATATGCCTTTGTGATAAAATTGTTGGAAGAATTTGCCATTTTGATTGTAATAGAAAAATCAAACCCGAGTATAGGTTAAGTGTTTTTGTAACAAGATGGTTTTGGCATCATCAAAAGGGAAATTGTTGGGAGATGAATTTCATAAAGAAGATTTTGATTAGATCTCAAAACCCCGAAAATGACATGTTCGATTTGGGTTTAGAGTGTTGAGGATGTTATCTGCACCATGTATAGTCGTATAGTCAGATATAGATCGGTTAGATTCTCAAGATTCAAGACTCGAAGAAGTTTCAAGATTCTCAAGACTCGATGAAACCAAGACTCAAGATGAAACCGAAGAAATCAAGACTCGAGATATCAATCAAGATATCTCTCAAGACTCGAAGACTCAAAGACTCAAGACTCGAGAAACTGAGACATCAAGACTCGAAGACAATCAAGACTCGAGAAGACTCAAGACTCGAAGATATCAAAGACACGTAAGATATCGAAGACACGGTAGTTCTTGAAGACTCGATAGTCTCACCAATGCTCGATAACATGAATGTTCCGAGGCACCGGAATAATATCTATCCGAAGGCTACAAAATCGAAAAAAACGTGAATACTCGAGGAAAAATAGATATTGCCCAAGACATTCACATGCGGAATAAAAAGGAACTAAAACTAAGTGTTGTTAAGGTTATATCACTTTCGGAGATATTGACCAAAAAGAGCCGTTACGTTTGTCTACATTTACTAAAGACAAGAACCAATCGAGAGGAAGACATCACACGTATTTTACTTCACCGAAAAGCGGCAGTGTCAATGAAGCATGTCGGTAATACTATGTTCCGTGACCGCAAAAAGTGGTGAGTGGCTACATAAAAGCATATTTCCTAAAACATGCAAGGGAGTATTCAAACCCTAAAATAGCCATTCATCTAACACCATAAGAGGAAACTCATGAAGCTATCTCCTCCAATCTGATAGTTTTTCAAGAGTAACCTTGGTGATTGCCTATAAATACTAGTGACCCTCTACATTGAAGGTTACGGAAATTTGTAAGCAACTCAAGAGCTCAATCTTATTATTGAAAATTGAAGCACTCGAAAACCCAAGAATTTCCCAAGTGTTTTACATTGAAGAGAGCTCATTCACTAAGCCTAGATTGATAAGATATATCCAAAGCTTAGTAGAGATATCCTAGCCTTTGCATTGTACTTATTGTAAAGGATATCTCATCCTAGTTGAAAACCAACTGAAAACCCCAAACCCTTTGCAAGGTAGTTTGAGTGTGATTGTTGGTGAGTTGGAGTTGTAAAGAGTTAGTAAACTACATTGAGGTAGTCGAAAAACTCTAGAGAATAAGTGAGTAAACTATCTTGGATAGTCGAGAAAGCTTGTGTGTGTTTAAGTTAGTAAACTACAATTGAGGTAGTCGAAAAACTCAAAGTAGAAAGGTGAGTAAGTCCGCAGTGAGTCACCCAGAAAACCTTAGGAAGTGGTTAAGAATTTCTCCAAGGTCGGAGAGAGTGGATGTAGGAGTTTGAGTCTCTCGAACCACTATAATTGTTGTGTTGTTTTGCTTTACAGACTTGCATTGTTATCATTGCATGTTTTTTTGAAAAGCATAATTTCTTCGATATTGATTGAACCAATCCATTGAACTTGCATCAACTAATCACAACCTTAATCATTGATTCATTAAAAGGAAGATTTTCAAAGAAAGCTAAAAAAGCAGTATAAACTTAGGGCCAACCATTCTCACGACACTTGAGTAGCTAGAATGAGATAGTTACCAAACCGAACTAACTCTCTTGAGGGTTCATGAAGATAGTTATCCGATCCAAGCAGCCGGGATCTCTGAAAAAAATCGAGGCTCGGTTGGGCTAAACTGAAGCTTCAAAGCGGTTCTCGGGATCATTGTCTATGTAGACTTTGACTCGTATGCGTCTGTCTTCGGGGCCAAATCATCGGGACAACTCACCCATCCGACCTCGATGAAAGAAAAGTTTTAAAAATCACTCGAACACGTGTATTCCCCCCATACACGTGTGAGACTGGTTATACCGGGACCAACACCTTTTGAGGAAGACCTGATCTAGGACAAGGAAGATAGAATGACATTCATGTCGAGGATAAGCATAAGGGTCTTCTACCGCTTTTGAGAAGATTTTGCCTGTTGTGGAGAACAAATTATGTGTTAGACATCTGCATGGTAACATGAAGAGAGTAGGATTCGGAGGAGATGTCTTCAAGAAGGCATTGTGTCTTTCTTGCTAAGAGTAATATTGTACCATTATTTGAAGAAGCAATGAGGAGCATTGGAGAATTAGATCCTAGATGCCTTGCACGGCTTCAAGATAAGCCTCCCTCCTAATGGTCAAGATCACATTCACTCCATTTGCAAGGTGTGACACCCTTGTTAATAATATGTGTGAAGTTTTCAACAAGTTCATATTGGATGCAAGATGTTGTCCTATTGTGACCATGTTGGAGTGGATCGGGGAATATATCATGAGCATATTGCGTAAAGAATAGGGATAGTCTTGAAAAGAAATGGGAGGGAGAGCTTTGTGTGGCGATAAGGGCAATTATGAACAAGAGAATGGATCTTTGCCAAAAATTGTGTTACAAATAAATCAAGTCGGTTTAAGTATGAAGTAAAAGCTTTGAGGAACACTATATGATGTGGATTTGAAGAAATGTACATGTGATTGCGGGATGTGGGAGCTTACGGTATACCATGCAAGCATGTTGTTAGTACAATATGTTCCGCAGGGGTGAGAATTAGAGGATTATGTGAACATATGATATTCATGGAAACTTACTCAAACATCTATCACCATTCCATTCCACCAATGAATGGAGAAGAATTGTGGGTGAAGATCGGTTATATTCCTCCATTTCCACCTAACTTTGGGAAAAGAAAGAGGGGATACGGAGATAAGAAAAGAAGGTTGAGTCTGTAAGAAGATGGAAGCAAGAGAAGAGGTGTAAAGAAAATGCCAAAACAAAAGTTCACCGTGAAATGTAACTTTTGTAATGAGGATGACCACAATAGGACAAAGTTGCCCTTGGTTGAAACTTGGTGAACAGTTTCTACAAGATGAGGCAAAAGGAGATGAGCAATTTTTGATGCTCCACCACCGACCAAGAAGAATCACAGATCGTTGGGCATGTAAGTACAAAGTTATTCATAAATTTTGAATTGCTTGTTATAATCTACTTATGTTATTGTTTGATTGTTATAATTTTAACAGGTTCAACAACATTTCCCAAGTAGACCAACCACAAGGTAAGAGAGGATAAATTTGGCTGCACAAAGATATCCAGGGCAAAGTTTGTTGGAATTTAGAGGCACGTAAACACGTAATACATGCGCGGTGAAAATAAAATGTTCACCAACAACAAACATATAATTTCATAAAGATTTACAATAATCATAACGAGAAAACTTACAAAGAATTGATGGCAGATTTCTCAACTATGGTATCCAAGTAATCCCCGTAAAATGATCTGCATGCATTTGCCAACGTTGAATGTGAGACGGAATTTGCTAGAAAAATTTCTATTCTAGATTTTATGGAGAAACTAGGTTTTCTTATTGTAGTCAATAATGAATCCCGGGATGTCATATGTATAGGGAGAGATTGACTTTAATCTTAAGCAATCTTTATTAGGAAGATAATTCCTAATCTTGCAAAACAAATCTCAAAGATATGTTTTTCCCTAAGGATATTTTCCTCAATAATATTCCATAATATTATTTGGGATTCCTATTTAATTAAATCTAATTTAATTAAATAGTAATAATAATTAATGCTAAATTAATATATTATTAATTCTCCATAAATTAAATATTAAATCTAATTTAATACTTAATCAACCAACTATAATCCGTACACGAGGGTTACTTGTTGTGTGACTCATATGCCCTCATATATCTAGTGATTAGTCAAACTAACGGTCTTAATTGAACCCTAGACAATAAATCAGACATTCTCAATATATGAGGTACGTTACGAGAAACGTGCAACTACCTGTAACTGTAACATGGGCTATTACGATTTCCCCCTTTCATTCACGAATACTCGATTAGTCTTGAACATGATGAAGTGTTTATTCAAATAACTTAATCAATTTATCTCCATTCACTAATTGATCACTTATGTCAAACTTGGCCACAAAGTCCAAGTTGACGTGCATTGGCCAATGACTTTGATCCAATTATGATGAGAATGTGAGTATTCTCTCTAAATCCACTTTGAGGAATAAATCCTTTTCTTGGCTCAACTACCACGCACATGCATTTTGTGATGAATCCAATCCAAGTCATATCTACCCATAGACGGGTGCAAGCGTCAGTCATGGTCAAAGTTCATCACTCCACACATGTTGTGCGTATTGACCTCAAGTCAAAGGAGTATCGCATCGCTCCCACTAACCGAGACACCTGTAGATACATATAGTGGAACTACATCAAACGGTTGTTCGGATGGGTATACGAATACCCTCAAAGGTATTTGTGCATCCACCATGAGATACCTAGTATCTTGTAGTAAGTGAGATCTTACTACACTCTCTAAGAGTATGATGCAGATCGCACACCAATCTCCATTGCATCATCAATATCACATTCTTGATGATCCTCGATCGGGGCTATTTTAGAATCATGCTTAAGTCATCCGAAGTTCTCACTTCACTCAATGACGAAGTGATTCAAGGAACCACAGATAAGAACAAATGCAAACAATCAAACATAACATTCTAATGAGTGTGATGCCATACATTTAATATTAAATAAACAATAATATTAAAAACCAACACTAAATATTATCTGAGTATTATGTCCTTACAATGGATTGTCTCTAGGACACTAACACTAACAAAGTTCACAAAAGAAAATGAAAGTTGAGACTTCTGGTGCTAGTTCAAGTAAGAGCTTTCCAGAACTGTTTGTTGATCAGATAATTTTGTTGGTTGTATTGATAATTGTGTTGTAATGTGATTATTTGAACTGATTTTGAGTGCTTTTAAACTGATAATTGTGGTTATAATGATACAGATCCCCATACCACCTGGATTTGTGATAAAGGAGCCTCCACCTATGCACTTCAACCCACAAAGTTTTATTGGAGGTTAAGTTCAATTTGGTGCATCAAGTACACTTCCAATTATACCAATTCTTTGGAATGAGTTTCAACCTAAACACAAACATTGGGTGCAATGTGAATATTGGTGGTGTCAACACAAATAGGGATGGAATGAGAGTCATAACACAAGCAAGTAAGAAATTTGTGACCATGTCTTCTTTAACTCAAGTTGTTGTCAATGTTGTTGCTACTGTTAAAGACAATGATATGGGCAACGACAAGAAGTTGAAAATAGGAAAGATTAGACAATGGAATTTGTGATGGTTTTGGACAATTTTATTCTAGTGGTTTTAGACAATTTCATGGTGATTAGCTTTTAAACATTTTGATTATGATGGGTGTGTTGTTTAAGTGTTTTAGAATTATGTTATTTTATTTTGCTTTAGACAATGGGATTTGTTATGGTTATATGTTGCTTTAGACTTTGCTTTAGACAATGAGATTTTTTATTGTTATATGTTGATGATGTTTGTTATATGTTGATTCTGAGAATGTGATTTTGAAATTTGTGAAGTTGTTTTCATTGCAAGCATGTTGTTTTCATTGAACAACAGTAGATAATAGTGCCCTCTATAGTCAGAGACTTTTTACACATAGCTAGATTCAACCCATCCACTTGAAGATAGTAGGTGTCCAAGATAAAATTATTACAATGAAAATGATGACTTTTAGTTGATTCACTTTTGAAAGTTCTTCAGTCATGCACACCATCTGCTGTTTCATTTCTTCATTCATTTCAATAACATTTCTTTCCCCATGAGTCGATCTTTTAAATTTTCCGAGTTAGGTCCAAGTTTTTTTTTGAATTAGGCTATCGGTTCTCCCTCATCATTCCGAAATTTGTCTTGCTTTCGGCCACTTCATGTTCATCTGCCCAAACAAAGAATTTGCAGCTCAACACGGGTATGGAACAACCTACCTTTGCTCCTTGGTCTTTGAGACACAAATGTGGCAGTAGTTTTGCCACAAAAGCCTCAAGGTGATGTTTCCATTTTTGGTGTTGTGGATGTTGATGAAGCTCCTTCTCCACTCATGCTTTTTTTCTTTTTTCAGTTTTGTTTCAATTTTGTTGTGAATGTGTGAATGTGTTAGGTTTAGAGTTTTTGCAGCATATATATAGATGAAAATGGGGCTTTTTTTCCCTTCATAAAGGCAAAAAAATTCCCTCTACAAATTCCCTCCAGAAATCTGCTAAATTTTGAGAGAAAAATGGTAAAAAAAATTGTATGGGACCAAAAGTGTTCTATTTTTCCCTCCAAAATCTTACCTCACGCGCCCCTGTTGACTTGGAAACATGTGGGACCAAAAGTGTTAAGGGAAACTTAACAAAAAAAACTTATGGGACCAAAGGATACAAAATTGGGACCAAAAGTGTAAAAAATTTCCCCGCGGGACCACTTTTGAATAACCTTGAGACCAAAACCATGAGGTGTCGTATCCTGTGGGACCAAAAGTGAATTTGACTCTAATTTTTTTCTCTTTTTGTTGTTAAGAGTTTTGGGTTTTACGGTGTGTGTGTATTTATTGGTATCTTTTATATTGAAAGGATGTAATTGTGTGTATTTAGTGGTATGTTTATATTCAATGGATATAATTGTGTGTATATTTACTATTTAGTGGTATTATATTCAAAGGATATGTGTGAGTGGGGTGGAGGATTACACGTCTGATAATTCCTTTAGCAAAGGATGGGGGTCTCTCGTTGGTGATTGGTAGGTTTTGCATGAGATTGTCTCATGATGAGACGGAGCATAGTTTGGTAATAACCATTTGAAAGGGATTGGTTTTAATTTGTGCTAGATTGTGTGTTAAAATTTTATGTGTTTCTTATGGTTGGATCTTGTAAATTGTATATAAAGGAAGTGTTCTTTTGTGCTTGTGAGAATCCCCTTTGTTTTGTGCTCATAGTTTTACAAAGAATCGTGGTCTCAATCTAATTTTTCTTTTTTTTGTGATGAAATACTTGCACTTGTATTTTTGTTGCACCCGAGTGTCCTATGCTAAAAACCGTGACGTTTGTTGGTGTTTTTTAGTTAAGTTGATCTAATGGGAGGGAGTGCATTTGATGATGATTGGGAGTTCCCCTCACCATCGAACGAAGTTCGAACTGTAGTTTTGGTTGGAAGAATTGGTAGTGGCAAACGTCGCATTGTAATTGTATAATTGGAGAAAGGGTTTTCAAGTCGATGTCTAGCTCTGCTTTGGTGTCACTAAAACGTGTGAGCTCCGAAGACCGCATGAAAGATGGGCGATTTTTGTTTACAACTTGTTTCTAATCAATCAATTGTCAACTATTAATATGAAAAAAGATAATTGCACGATTTAATGTAAACAAACTGCATTTTTCATTATAACAAGTTGAATGATTTTAAAAATACACTTTGTGAAATATGCGGTCTTGCTTTGACCAATTCACATGAGACTCATTCATAAAATTAAGCATCTTGATGATATAAAAATATAAGAAATATTTGAAATTTTTAAACAAGAATAAGATTAATCATATAATATACAATATTATGTTTAAGACAAAAACTCGTATGAGATAGTGTATATAACCTAGCAAGCGAATTTAAGACAAATCAACACTCACCTCTTTCAAAATATTAAAACATTAATAATTAAATTATGTTTCGTTTTATTGTGAAACGTCTCACACAAGTGTGCTTCTATTTTTCATTACAAAAATTATAAATATGGTGGATTTTTTTGGGTTTAAGTTTTTTTTAGTCCAGTAACTTTACACGGTTTTGATTTTGGTCCTAGTTTGTACAAATTTTGAAATCGACCCTTTTACCTGCATTAGCAGGTTGCTTATCAAGTCACTGTCATGTGGATTTTTCTTTTTTGTTTTTCTATTTAATTTATGTATTGCGTGGCCTTTTCTTTTATTTTTATATATTTTTTAAATATTTATATATTATTTTTTTAATCAAATTATGTCCCAGATCCAAATTTAAAGATAAGTTTGTTACGTATTTTTAATTTTAAAAATTGGTGGACAAAGTCAAAATGAATTAAGGAGTTTTTTTTTTATAATGCTACATATATATTAGTTTTTCAAATTTATGTATTCAAAAAAATAAATATTTCAAATATATGAAAATGAATTATAAATTTTTGAAATATAATTATTTATTAACTTTTGGATTATTTTTACATTTTATTTATATAATTTACGCATTTTTTATTTGATTTGAAAATTAAAATATTTTAAGGTAAAATTTTAAATTTTTTGATTATTTTAAAATAACTAAATAATTTTCTAAAATTATTCTTAATATTTTAAAATTTTTATTTCAATTTAATTTTCCTAATATTTCTAGAAATAATGAAAAAGAAAATCCACATGACAGTAACCTGATAAATAATCTGCTAATGCAGGTAAAAGGACCAATTTCAAAATTTGTACAAATTTATATGATCAAAATTAAAAAAGTTAAATTTATCAGGACTAAAATTAAAACCGTGTAAAGTTACTGACTACAAAAAATTTAATCTCTATGTTTTTTTTATCCTAGAAAGGTTGTTAGAAGGTTAAAACCAATTACAATAAAATTAATGATTTAAATTAAAAATTAATAAATATAAAATATTGTAAATAATACGTTGCATAAAAAGTAAATATTTTGAAATAAAGTAATTAGATAGATGAAATTGATTCTGATAAGGGATCACGTATTGATATTGATCATGACCAAAATTTGGAATATATCTGTGAGATCCGAATATTTACTTCCTTGATATATGCAATCTATACTGACGGAATTTCACCAAAGATAAAATTATTTTTTTGTAAAAATC
Source organism: Stenogyne calaminthoides (assembly GCA_037126765.1). Classification (NCBI taxonomy): domain Eukaryota; kingdom Viridiplantae; phylum Streptophyta; class Magnoliopsida; order Lamiales; family Lamiaceae; genus Stenogyne; species Stenogyne calaminthoides. The sequence continues at coordinate 669,401 of JBBCBC010000055.1, forward strand.
TGACGTGAAAACAATAAATAAAGAAAATTTGTAATAAAAAGAAAAGAATGATTGATTAAGGATTTTAGAATATCTTCTCTACCGACGGGTCAGATGGAATCTTAAGAATCAACGGCTGATATACACAGAGAGAAAAAAATATTTAATGAAGTAAACAAAAAGCGTATATATTGGGATGCACAGAATTCGTTTCAATAATCCAAAGAAAATACGATAAAAACAGGTGCTCTTAGCTTGGCGTCTCCTGGTTCTTCTCTCTTCATCCATTAACTTGATCAGGTAACTCTTGATGATTGCTTTTCTTTTGAGAAACAATTTTACGTTGTTTGTTTTAGTGTGATAATTATCCAATTTGGTTTAGTAGCTATGTGATTATTTCACTCTCGCAGTGACTTTTAATTCGCTAGGCTATTCTGAATATTTATTATTTTTATGTAATTCTATTTTCGTGTAGCGTTTTGTAGTCCGATCCGATGTAGGTATGGAATTATTGTGTAATTAGCAATTTTGTTGAGGGTTTTGGGTTTTACGGCATGACTCTTGCGCGCGCGTGTGTATTTAGTGGTATCTTTGTATTCAAAGGATGTAACTGTGTGTGTATTTAGTGGTATGTTCGTATTCAAAGGATATAATTGTATGTGTTTTTATTGGTATGTTTATATTCAAAGGATATGTGTGTGTGGGGTGGAGGATTACACATGTCTGATAATTCCTTTAGCAAAGGATGGGGGTTTCTCGTTGGTGATTGGTAGGTCTTGCATGAGATTGTGAGACGGAGCATAATTTGGTTATAACCCTTTGGAAGGGATTGGTGTTAATTTGTGCTAGATTGTGCATTAAAATTTTATGTGTTTCTTATGGTTGGATCTTGTAAATTGTATATAAAGGAAGTATTCTTTTGTGCTTGTGAGAATCCCCTGTTGTTTTGTGCTCATAGTTTTGCAGTAATTTGGTGGTCTGAATCTAAGTTTCCTTTTTGTGATGAAATATTTGCACTTGTATTTTGTTGCAGCTGAGTTTCATATGCTAAAAATGCTAAATTTAGTGTGTACGTTTGTTGGTGTTTTTACAGTTAAGTTGATCTAATGGGAGGGAGTGCATTTGATGATGATTGGGAGTTCCCCTCACCATCGAACGAAGTTCGAACTGTAGTTTTGGTTGGAAGAACTGGTAATGGAAAAAGTGCGACTGGCAATAGTATAATTGGAAAAAGGGTTTTCAAGTCAATGTCTAGCTCTGCTGGTGTCACTAGTACATGTGAGCTCCAGCAGACTGTACTTGAAGATGGGCAGATTCTTAATGTGATCGACACCCCAGGTAATTTAAATTTCAGCTTTTTGATCTATTTATTAGAAAAGGAGAAAAAGTGATTTGGTTGAAGGATTGTGTTGAAAACAGTGAGCTTGTGTGTGTGATGATACAGAAAGAATACACAGTTTTGGAAGAAAATAGACACAAGTCAGCATAAATTTTCCATATTTGCTATCTTTTTTTGTTCTCTTCGATATTATTGAACTCTAAAAAACAATTGCACTTTCCAGGATTGTTTGATTTTTCTGCTGAACCTGAATTTATTGGAAAGGAAATTGTTAAATGCATTGCTATGGCGAAGGATGGTATCCATGCTGTTCTTGTCGTCCTGTCTGTTAGATCTCGTTTTTCAAGAGAAGAAGAAGCTGCTGTGATGAGCTTAAGAAAATTCTTTGGTGGGAAAATTAGTGACTACATGATTGTGGTTTTCACTGGTGGTGATGACCTTGAAGAAAACGAGGAAACTCTGGATGATTACTTGGGTCGTGATTGCCCTGAGCCTTTGAAGGTAAAGAAAAGACTCCTCTCTTTCTCTCTAAGTTCTAAGAGATTTTCTATTATGATTGATGGCTTCTGTTCTTGACATAGGAAACACTCGAAATGTGTGGGAATAGATGTGTTCTCTTTAATAACAAGACAAAAGAGAAAGAGAAGAAATCTGAACAGCTGAAGATACTTTTTTCTCTTGTGAACAAGGTTGTGTATAACAATGGTGGAAAGCCATATACAGACGAGCTATTTGTTGAACTAATGGTGAGTCAGGCTGCTCAACAATCTTTCACAATCTTTCATAAAATGTTTATGATGGAATCAATGCTTATGATGCCTATATTTATGTTGAACAGAAAGGAGCAAACAAGCTGCGCGATCAAACTGCTGAAGTTAACTCCCTACAGGGTTACTCCAAACGTGAGATATCTGAATTGCAGGAGCAGTTCCATAAGTCATATGAAGAGCAGCTTAAGAGAATCACCGAAATGGTAATATCCCCAAGCATTCTCATTATATTAGATTAAGAGTCCGTTTGGCTGAGCTTATAAGCTCGTTAATTAAACTAATAAGCTCTCTAAAAGTGTTTGGTAGTTAAGATCTCAAAATAAGCCCAAAAACATTAAGTACCAATATCCCAACTTATTCTTCTAAAATCTTCTATGCTATACTTGAATAAAAAAAAACACTTTAAAAATTAAAAATATAATTGTTTTCTATTAATATATAAAAAAAATATATAATTGTTCTCAACCCCCACCCACCCCGACCTTCCACCGAGCTCCCACATAAAAATTAAAAATATAATTGTTTTCTATTAATATTTTAAAAAAAAAAATTATCTCAAATTATTAAGAACTTATAGTTTTACTAATCAAACACTTTAACTACTTATAAGCCACTTAAAAAAAAAAAAAATTACTAGATCTTATACGCTCTTAAAAACTTAAGATGTTAAGAGCTTATGAGATGTTTAAAATAAGCCAAGTCAAATGGGCCATAAGTTTTTTCCTGCCCTTAAACATAACAATGAATACCCATATGATTAAATCTAACATGTGAATTTTTTTTAAAAGCTAGTTTTCATATCCTCAAAACATGTATTTGATAGGTTGAATCAAAGCTGAGGGAGACGACACATAGGCTTGAACTGCAATTAGCAGAGGAGCAAACTGCTCGACTGAAGGCAGAAGAACTGGCACAAGCTGCTCAGCTGAAATCAAACGATGAAATCTAAAAGCTGAGAGAGAATTTAGAGAGAGCTCAGAGGGAGACTGACGAGCTGCGAAAACAAGCTGCAAGTGGCAAATGCGCAATCTTGTGAACATAAACTTTTATCTGAACCTGAACCTGAACCTTTTTGCTTTCCCAATGCTCTCTGTTTATATTCTTGTTTATATTTACGTAAACTTAAATTGATACTTTTATGTTAAGTTTCTTCTACACATCTTTTGCATTTATATACGGATTTATATATGTTATGCTGCTGTTACCCTATACATGCTTGTGGCTGAACTTGTAACAGTAGAGATCGAGTTATTGCAACTCCAAAACCAAAGTCCAAAACTGGATATGTTATGCTGCTGTTACCCTATACATGCTTGTATGTTCTATGGATATGCACACAGTTACACACATGTACATGTGTGTGTGTGTGTGTGTGATTTTACGATATAAATTGCGGCATCCACAAAACCGAGAAACAAATATCAGCTGAAAGTGTGGCTAACACAGCTTTTAATTGGATTGTTTAGAAAGCAACTAGTGTGGTTACACATTTTTTTCCAACTTAAAAATAAAACATTCACAGCTAAAGTTTTACTTAGATGGTTATGAAATCAGAAGTATAAATGCAACAAAACACAAAACACATTATGAAAGTAGATTCATGTCTCTAAAAAAAGCAACAATAGAATGAAACGCTGGAGAAGATTTGGGGCCATCACCACCAAATTTGTACATGTCCTGATAGAAACTAGCTAGTTACCTGCATTATTGAGAAAAGCAGCAGAGATATTTACATGCAAAATCAAGAATGTATACATAATATATAGCAGATGAAATACATATAGATATATACCCAAGAGCAAGAGTCGTGGTGTCAGTGGATAGGGTAGGTGGATTGGTTGTCCTGCAACATGTTAAGCTGCAGGACTTGATGGCCAGAAAGATAAGCTTGCATTGCATAGTCTTGTCCGCCGGGCATCATGCTTAGTTGTTGAAGGTTCTCGTTTTCTGCTATCTGCACCAACATGCATGTTTTTATTATGATCAGTAACATTTAATGTTAGCATAATACAAGTAATATATATGATTCATTTGTTTGTGATTGTAATTATAGATTGACCTTTGCCCTGAGGCAGGCATTTTCCTGCTCCAGCTGAATTTCCTAATGGGAATGACAGATCATCATGAGTTTTGTTTATTAATATTACAAGGAAATTGATTAAACATTTGTCTTTGGTATATGATTTTAGTAGATGATGGGAGTTAGAGAAACTTACTCTTTTCTGCAACCACTCAGTTTCAGCAAGTATCATTTCATGCTGTTCAAGTAATAAACGTACGTTTACAACATATTTAGTTTCTATGTTGGAAAAAAACCAGTATGTATATTATCACGTTTCTGGAACTGTAATTTAGTTACCTTCTTTGATCTGACTCTTGCGATGCCTCGGTCGAGCCGACTTTCGAGCTGCTTCAGCTCCTTCACATTTAAAGAGCACAACCCCTCACCTGTAAGATGCCTGTGCATGGATACAGAATTAATTATATATATGGCATGGACACAGTTTTTTCAATCAAATGTAAATTTGATTTGTAATTTAATTTGATTTTGTTTTGAATACAACCATATATATATATGCAAGACCTACTTGATTGAAATATTCAATACTATTACCTATATATGTGAAAAAATGATTACCTGTTGAAGTTTTGGATCATCTCAGATCTGCTGGGCGCAACTTCTTAGAGTTTTGTTCGTAATACTGCAATTATATTAACAATTTAGAGAGAGAGGCCCACGTAGATGCTTGTTTCGAAACACAATTAAAAGACAAGAAGTGTTTTTTTTTTTTTTTTTAAATTAGGTCACACCAACTTTAAAAAATTGCATTTTGAGTTGAAAACAGCCCCTTAGTTATTATCAAGATGATGACTTACTTGAGTGTTGATCTCTTGAGTGGTATATGCATTTGCACCATCTGAGGTTGCCTTTTTTACCTGTCTATAGTAGATCTGATGCTGCAATCATAAACACAAGCTTTAATTAGCTTTTCCTACTGAAATCTTGAAAAATAAAATAATAATAATAATAATAGTGTCTAGCTATAGTCCCGTTTATAACAGATCGTGTATATGTGTTCAACACTATTAAATATAAGATTCATTCACGTTTCAACATCGGTTACTTTATTAATTAAATTTTAGAAGTTATATATTATTATGATAAATTTGAAACAGTGTTCTTAATTTGTCGATATTATGCTTAGTAATTAATTAACCTAAGCAAGGGTTCGTGGCCTTATAATATAACATCAAAATTAATATTGTAACTTTACATACTTGTGCAAAGTGGCAATGTGTATATGTATATGTAATGAATCACATTAATCTTGAGTTTTTTTTTTTTTTTAAATAAAATTCTAATTTCAGTGCAAATATGATTTGTATCATGCGACAAAAGTACATTTCAAAATCAATTATGTAGTTATTGTAAAACAATTAGTATTTTATTTTTTTATGAAAACACTACATGATTTCTCATTAACTAAAACAACTATTAATCAATATATAAATTAATTAATTAGTTACTCCTACTTTTCTCCACCATTTGATTTGAAATGGAGAAAAAGATAATGGAGGTTTAGCTGGTAGCTACAAATGGAAAACATTGGAAACAGAAAGATGAAGAAAACTGCAAGTTTTTAACAACAAAAAACGTGAAAGAATCAAAACCCAGGTGCTAGCTGTTTCATCTTGACCACAGGAGAATTAAACATCATCATTCCATATATACCTCTAACAACAAACATGTAAAAGTACTAGACCACCAATTTTTTCTTTAATTTTTCACGAAAATAGTCCAATTGAATTAACATACATATTATGATCAGGAGATCTCTTTCTTCAAAGATCATACATATATTTTTTTTTCTATTTAAAGTAACAAAGTAGATTGGAAGCCTAAGTAATTCGAAAAGAAAAGAGAATTAATTAATTGTGTATATATATACATACTTGGTGTTAGCAAACTCGTAGAGGCGTCCACGGGGAGAAAATACAATCAAAGCAACCTGAGCGTCGCATAGAACCGAGAGTTCATATGCTTTCTTTAACAAACCATTTCTCCTCTTGCAAAACGACACTTGCCTGTTCGTGTTGTTTTCGATCCGCTTTATTTCTATTTTACCTCTTCCCATTTTTTCAGCCCTACCCACCTTAATTAATTTTCCTGAAAATCAATCATATAATTCTTAACATCAATACATAATTATATATATATATATAATAGTTTATGGATCTTCAAAATTCATGCTAAATCAAATTATAATTATATAATTCACACAAGTTGCAAACATAAATTATACATTTGGTACAGTACAATGCCAAAATGCATGGAAACTAGCTAGCTAGGACAAACTTCAAAAATATGAAAAAATAAAATGAATTTTCTTACTGGGAAAGTATTTGCTATATATTTTCCGGCGAGTGGACGTTGCGTTATCTTCAATATATATATCTTGATTCTCCTCCAGTCCCTGTGATATATGTGTGTGTATATATCTATCTAGCTTTAATTCTTTAGGTGTGTGTATAGTTGTGTAGTGTGTGAAAGAGAGAGAGAGAGAGAGAGGGGGGGAATTGGGAAATTAAAGGGCATTTAATAAATTAGGAGATGAGAGGGTATGCGTAATGCAAATAGGGTAGTGACCATTAGCAGGAGTGCACACAATTCTCACCAAAAACTGCAATATTGGACCACCATGCCCTTTATATAAAGATATATATATTTCCTTTTCATGCACTCAATTATATTTCTGTAGGCGACCTAAACTAAAAATGGAGAGATTAATTGATATATGTGTATGTATGTATGTATGAGTGCAGAAATTTCCCACAAGTTTTAATGTGACAAATAATTAAGTTCATGCATGGTTAGGGTCTTAGCTCTGGTGCATCACATGCACTATAAATTAGTTAATATATGTAGCCATATTTCATTTTAATGGTGGATCAGTGTGCAATATAATAAAATGTAAATTTATATATGTATAAAATTAAAGTGATACTCAAAAAAGCTGTATGAGCAAAACACAAGAACTTCACTTTTTAAACATATATAAAATCCATCTTTTTTAAATTTTAACTATTCTTGTCAATCAATTTTTTCAGAGTTTCAAACATGTTATTGATGCTTGGACATATATTTCAGTTAATTTTTTATCCATTAACAACTCATGAATTCATAAACCTGCTGGTTCAACAAAAAAAAAAAAAAACCTCCATTGTAAACAGTCTTAATATGTACATTCAAAATTTTCGACTAATTCTTCTTTTAAGACTGTAGTGTACACCAACTTAAAGTTTGCTCGACGTAATTAATTTAATAATTATTTGATTGCAAATATATCCCGATTTTTGACGTGCATCATATGCCGGTTCAACATTCTTACACTTTATTTGATTGATTCATTTGATTTATTTTTGTTATTTGATAGATTCATTTTTCTTTTGTTTTACTTTGACTATATTGTATAAACATGTAACAAAATACCTTAACAGATTGTGATAATGTGGAATTAAGTTTCTCAAGTGAGATGAATATGATACCTTTTGGGTGATAATAAATGAGATAAATAGAAACTCGTCAGTAATTGTTGTGGGACCTATAGAGATAATTTTCAAGTATTGAACCTGTTTATAAGGTTTCGTGTAAATATTGAATTTGTATAATTTTAGACATGGGTCCCCCGATAATAAATGAAAATTTGTAATTTTACTTTTATGTATTTACATTAATGCTTACATAGTTATGTAAAGTTTCGACTCTAGTCTCATACGGGTCCCAATTGATGATATATGCTAATTAGACATCTAAACTACACATTAATTAGAATCACAATTTAATTTGTTTTCTGAAATGAACATCACCAAAGAAGATAAAAGGAGCTAGCTCGTATAAATTAGTCGAGAAAAAAAAAAGGAATATTGGTGGATAAATCAATAATTGGACAGAAATATCTCATGATCAGTCTAATGCAAAAGTATTATTGGCACAATTCATAAGAATTTGTCGTGAAAAAAGATATATACTTCCCAACAGGTTGATATATATATGAGTTTTTTTTTTTTTTTTAAAGACAGGTTGATATATGAGTTACAAACCATTCACATGTAGAAAAATAATGCAATAGAAAAAATACATGCATTAATTAAGAATGGGAATATTTATCCAACCGAATTGAGTAATTGTCTCAATTTTAGAATGAGGGAATTGGATGTTAAGAGTTAACGAAACAGGAAATACTTTGGCCACCTTCCATTCCATATGTGTTGTTTTCTTTTTTTTACTAATCCTATTTGGAATAGTATTATTTGTCCACTATAATATAAATAATATTCTCGTATTATCTTTCGTTTTCAACTTTTTTTCATCATGTGACTCCTTAACTTAATTCCAAATATATGTCTAGTTGATAAGCACGAGTATAATTTAAATTAGTAAATCAACATTCATCATATAAATTAAGCTGTATTTGCTTTGAAGAATAAATTGTAAATAAAAATATTACATTTTTTCTACTTTATAAAAGTTTTGTTTGAGGAGAGGATTATTTTTTTCAAATAAAAAATTTTATTGTTCGAAGATGCACACTGAATAAATTTTGTGTAAACCACGCAATAAATGTACTCCAATTTCCAGATATTACTATAATCACTCCCAAAAAGTTACTTAAACGTTCAGTATTTAAGAATGGGCAAAGTATAGTGTGAACAAGTTTTACGATGAAACTGGTTAAGGGGTGTGACTTATATTATTAAAGAGTGTGACTTTTTACTGTAAAATGTGTGACTTTTTACTATAAAGTGTATTACTCATAAAAGTGAAGGGTGTGACTTATATTATAGCAAAAAGAGTGTCAGAAATGATAAGCAAGTGTGTGACTTATATTCTTAAAGGATGTGACTTATATTACTAAAGTGTATATCTCAGTAAAAAAAAAAAAAACCAATTTCACGGTGAACAAGTTTCACAGTATACCAACTCTTAAGAATGATATCAGCCAAAAAATCTCCATAAATATTTTCACGATTTTCAATTCTATTATTTTAAATCCTTCAATCCATGTATAATTTTAGGGAAAATAATTTGTGACAACTTGCCAAGTGCATATTTAACAACAGCACTGAGAAGGGCCCAAAGCCAGTATTTGTTGGGTTGATATACATTTTAATGGACTGACAAAGCCTAATATTTGTTGGGTCTATCTTGTACATTTAAATTTTAATGGACTGCTCCACATTTAACAGTAGACATATGGATGCATAAATGGCCTTAGTGCTATGATTAACTAAAAAATTTTAACAATTATATCAGATTTATAAAATTAAACTTAATTCATTCTGATCAAAAGTGTCATTAGGAGTGCCTACACATTGCATTTATATGAGAATACCGACTTACACATTTTTTTGAATGGAGTACATGCATGCATCGATAAAAATATGATACTATGAATTACAATAAATTATGAAAAGACAGTAAGAAAGGGTAAAATTAGTTGCAGTATTATAATTTATAAGCCCTGAACAGCGAGTTCAAACTCAAGTATGTCGTCCTCTTCATAACACGATTTTGTTGCTCCTCTTTTTTCTTTTGTTGCCACCACTTGTACAAGTACACTGACCCCATAACAATAACAATAACAATAACTAATAATACAATGCATGATATCACTATAATTTCCACCATACTCCAATTTCTTCTTGACTTATTTTTCACTACGTTTGTAGAATTTGATTTGGATGACTCCTCTGCCAATCCTACAATACAATATAAACATTAATCATCTTAGAAAAATAATGCAATAAGTAAGAATTTCATTTTGTATCTTATGCACCTGGTTCATTGACTTAAAATGTGAGACTCAACAAAATTATAAATAAGTCGTATATATAAATTTTTTATTTGATCCATTTTGTAAATAAGTTAAAAATAGAATGAAATTAATGTGAACCAAGTTAAGCACCAAAGATTACTTTAACAACAAAGTAACACATTGGTGAATTAATCTTATTCCATCAAGATTCACAACCTCAAACAAAACTAGTGATTCTTCGAAACGTCTTATATTAAAAGAAAGAGAGAGAGCGAGAGAGTTGGAAACCTGGAATCAATCGAAGAGCTAAGAAAGACAAGAGGCATGATACAATTTTAAAATTAGGGATGAGACTTTTCATATTTCTTTTAGTCTACCCCTTTTCTTTTATCTTCTCTTTAATTAATTTTGCCTTTTCTTGTGCTAAAATTTATAGTTGTTATATCAAGGTAGAATGAGACCACTAATTGAGTCACGCTTTAAATTCTTTTATCTGGTTTTCTTATGACGTAATCTCAAAAGTAAAAATCTTTTTAATGATGAAAATCGGAAGAATTTATTAATTTTCCACATATAATTTGAGCTTTTAAAAATAAGAGCAATATGTCAATATCCTAATACGTTTTTGGAAGAATTTAGAAGTTTTTGTGACTATGATATTTGGGCTATAAAAACATTAAGATCCCAGCACTAAGAAATTGCTAAAACCTATGAGTTTAAAGATTCTATCAATAATTATGTGTTTAATTCCATTTAGAAATATAAGTGGTTCTTTCATCATTTTACTACTTTTAACCCTTCTATAATTTTCTCGTGAGAATTTTAATTTTAATGTTTCCTTTCATTAATTGTTTGTCCATGTATATATGCAAAATAATGGATACCATGATCCATCCCCAATTTTATTTAGTAATTGATCGGTTTTGTGTGGCATTTTCTTAAATATGTCACTTTTAATTTGTATTGTCCTTTATTTTATACACATATACGTGACATTTAAAATTAAAATATTTGGGTCAAACTAAAATTGAAAACTTGGGATTAAATCTTAATTAATGGTCATATAACTTTGTATTTTTATTTAATTAATCTCATAATTATTTTTAGAATGATCTAGTCTCATAACTACTTGAATTGCTCAATTTTTATTATATGTTGTCAGAGACTCGGAATCATTCAAAATGACAATGTGTCGCATGCTAGTTTAAAATGGGGGATTCCACATTCTCATTCTTTCAAGATGTGATAACTATCGCCTCCCAACAACGATAGCATCTCGCCACCGATTATACTATGTAAATTGAGGTTGGGCAACTATATATTGTTCTTCGCAAAATTGAATTCTTGTATATTTAGAGCTGAATATTGGGGGAATACCCGATTTGATGATTTTCTGTTGAATATGAATTCATATCTTTTAAATTTTCCACATTACAAAATTTCCATAAAATAGTTATCTAACTCTATCGTGCACGACAATATTTCTAATTTATATAAAAATACTAAATGGGCCGACCCTAATCCATTAGACCTTGCCCTACAGAGACTGCGGATCTAAACAGTTCAGGGCCTTACCGATTCACGATAAACGTGCAGCTAATAGCTTGGAGTCTGGGACCTAACTCTAATCCTAGTAGTTCGCGAGCTAAACGAACCACTACCTAGCATTTCGAGGGCTAAACGGTCCACTACCCTAAACCCTAAAGTTCATATTAAACAGGCTTACGGATGACCCTAACTTTAGGGTTTCGAGCTAAACGGTGCAGAGTCTTACCGGTTCACGATAAACACGCTTGAAAAAATTTAATCCTCAATCTTGAATTTTCCGATTTAAACTGGTCAATCGACCATAAGCCTTTTAACATCTCTAATTTTAGACAAAATATGGGGTGAACAAGTGTCACACAAGAATCTGTAAAACTGGTTAAGGAGTATGACTTATATTACTAAGGAGTATTAATTGTGATAACTGAAGGGTGTTACTTTTTACTATAAAAGGTATTATTCATAACATTGAAAGGTGTAACTTATATTTACAACAGTGGATATTAATAGTAATAACTAAAGGGTGTGACTTATATTTACAACAATGGGTATTAATAGTAATAACTAAAGGGTGTGACTTATATTACAAAAGGATATTAGTCGTGATAGCTGAATGGTCATTGATGTGCAAAAAAGTGGTGAAGAGATGACCTTGAATTCAATAAGGGTTCAATCGTTGAATCCTGAAGAACTTCGAGCTTTGACCTTGAAAAATCTTCCAAGGCCACGTAGGTACCGAAAACACGCCGGAGGGGCTCTAAGCCAAGGCTCTCCGGCGCGCAAGTCGGGTATCACTCTAAATTCGGGGTAAGATGGTATGAAATAGCTCGAATTCAAGTAGATAAGTAAAAATATGTGCTTGTGTGTTTTTGTTGTTATCTGGAAAGGATACTTAAATCCCTCCGGAAGGAGGTAACCGTTTTCCCCTCTCCCTCCACCTTTCTATCGTGCTTTGTCATACCTCCCCCCTCTTCTCGGAACTGATTCAAGACCTCCATGTCTTCAACTCTCTCTTTACGCGGATCGTCATCCTGGGATCGCTGATCATAATCCAACGGCCCCCGTCTTTTTCGACCCTTGACTTCCTGCTTATAATCCCCTCGAGATCATAATTGCCCTCTTCAGCCCACTACTTAAGTCACGCAGATTAAGGCCTTCTAATCGTTGATCTCCTTCTCATTCCACGGCTCTGATTACCTCCTCATTTTATGAATAATCGCTCACTAACCCAACTAATACCAATCCTTAATCTGAAAGCCTCCCTACCGGCCCAACTCCTCTGGGCCCAGTTTATTGAAATTCATTCTCTAAACTTTGTATACTCCTTAGGACTTTAATCTCCGTGGCCACCTCCTTGGAGCTCAACTTCTAAGCCTACCTCCCCTCTCTCGAACTCTATTCTCCCTCGAGCCCATTAAGTGAACGACTCCTCCAGTACATTCGAATCTGGCTGCTATGCCCGTTCACAGGCCTCTTGACCGTGCCCAAGCTCTTTCACTACTACTCTGGCCCATTCACTTGGTCTTCTGCTTACTCAAGGTAAGGTCAATGATCCACGTGTCCTCTTTCCATTGGACAATATAAATATTTCTCATAAATCATGCCTATAAAAAAAGAATCAATTTCACGATGAACAAATTTCACAAGATACTTACACCTAGTTTTATGGTTATAAAAAATTATAAAAGTGTTTCAAATGGGTACCAAAAGCAAATAACATAAAAATCGGTGATTAATATTAGTATTGCACGTTTTTAGGAACTTTATAAATAGTCATACGAGAAAAGCCCTAAACCTTTTCAACACTCTCTTTGCTCACGGCTTCCGTAAGTTTAAACGTATTTTCACTTCTTCTCTTCAAGTCTTCAAATTTTTTTTTTTTATAATTTAATTTTGGTGTTTGAGCCTTTAGGTATTGCGGATTTAAAAAGTGATTAGTTCAATCGCGTGAAGTCATGGCTCTGGTGAGTTTACCCTTTATTTCTAGTACTCATTGGTTATTTTTTTACATTTTTTGTGGCAGATCTGTTTGCCAACTTTATTTTGATTGTTTGATTCAATTGCAGATCTGTTGTTAATGTAGAGTTGTTTTGTTTTTGATTCAATTTATACTGTTTTTGGTCGCTTGATAATTTATACTGTTAACTTAGGATGTGATTCGACTATTTTTTCCGCTCATTCCTGTGTTTTTTGGTCCTGTAGCTGGGAGGCAATTGACATTTGCTCTCTTTAACAGTCTTTTGTTATCCTAGATTAACTACATTTCTAGTTTCTTCTGGGGTGGTTCTTTAGTTCAGTGTATGACTAGATGCGTTATATTGTGATAGCAACCCTTATGTTTTTCAATATACGAGTATGATTCCCTTGTATTTTAGTATCCATAATAAGTCGATCAATCACTTGCAACCAAGCAATATGAGAGAGGTCATTATTATTATCAAGGTCAAAGGAAAGGATCTCTCTATTGTCACTTGTAAAATTTTGGAGTACAGTATTTATATGCACTGGTTATAGTTAATCCATCTTGTTGAACTTGCTATCTATTTTTTGCACAGATCTTACATGCCTCTATTACGAACAAAAATGCCTTGAAGGCACTTGTTACTGCAGAATATAGTGGTGTAAAGGTTGACTTGGTAAAGGACTTTGTGATGGGTGTATCAAATAAGACACCAGAGTTCCTCAAGATGAATCCTATAGGAAAGGTATGCCATAGAATTTTTACTAATCGTGCTGAATCTTTCCCATTTCTGATTTTCAATTCTTGTTTAAGGTTCCCGTGCTTGAAACACCTGATGGCCCACTATTTGAAAGCAATGCCATTGCAAGATACGGTACCTGCAGTTCCTTTTTTCCCCTTTATTTTCTTCTAAGTCTATATAGATGTTGACTCAGACATTATTCTTGTGCACTTTAAACAGTGGCTCGATTGAAGCCTGATAACCCCCTCTACGGTTCAATCTTGATTGATTATGTAAGTGGTTGGTGTTTGGTCGCTGGAAGAGGATTTTGTGTTTTGACTTGTGTAAATGTGTTCATTCTTAAGCTGCTCTACCTCCATCATTATTATATCGTAATGTTTTTTGATTTTTAGGGTCACATTGAGCAATGGACTGATTTTTCTGCTACAGAGGTGGATGCTAGTATAGGCCGCTGGTTATACCCGCGTCTTGGTTTTGGTGGTCCTCATCTTCCCCCGGTATATCTAGATTTAGAACATATATGCATTTTTTACAGGTTTACTAAAACTTGTATATCTTTGGGATGATAGAATTCATAGCTTCCTCTCTCCCTTGTTCACAGGCTGAGGAGGCTGCAATTGCTGCACTCAAAAGAGCTCTGGAAGCATTAAATATCCACCTTTCTTCTAACACCTACTTGGTTGGACATGGAGTAACACTTGCTGACATTGTTATGATTTGTAACTTAAGTGTAGGATTTAAGTATGGCATGACCAAGAGCTTTACCTCACAATTCCCACACGTGGAAAGATACTTTTGGACCATGGTTAATCAGCCAAACTTCAAAAAAGTATTGGGTGATATAAAACAAGCAGAATCCGTTCCACCTGTCTCATCCAAAAAACCCTCGCAGTCTAAACAATCAGTTAAGCCCACACCCAGGGAGGAACCCAAGAAGGAGGTTAAAAAAGATGAAGTGAAGCCTAAAGAAGCAGCAGGGGAAGAGGAAGCACCCAAGCCTAAGGCAAAGAACCCGTTGGATCTGTTGCCCCCAAGTAAAATGATATTAGATGACTGGAAGAGGCTATATTCGAACACGAAGTCCAATTTTCGTGAGGTTGCCATCAAAGGTAATCAAGCTCAATAAATACCAACCTTGATTTTCTGTACTTACTTTTAAATAAAACTAGAGTATTGGTGCTTTGAAAATATCCTTGTATAATAGGCTTTAAAACAAGAATTGCTTGTCCATCAGTTACTTCTCCTTTTGTCCATTAGGTACATTCACGCCCCTCAACTATTACCTCTGCTTCAAGTAAACCCGTAAATGTATTTTTTGGTGCAAATATCCTTTTTAACTTTTGATAATTGAACATTTAGGACCTTTATGCCTTTTATTAGTGCAAATAAACTATTTATCCTCTTAAAATTAAATAAAAGTACACTTACACTAATCCAAAATAATGATACATTTTCTTATTTGTATTGCACGAAATTGGCATTAGCTTTTTTGTTGTATTTATATGGTTTTTATGTTAGCATGATTTTTAAATTAATTTTTTTCCTTAAAATTAGATATTTTATCATATGACCACATTAGCTGAAAAAATACATTTATTTTATGTTAATAGGAGTGTCTTTTTGTTCAATCTTAAAAAGATAAAGGGCTTATTTGCACCAAAAAAAAGAGTTTATTTGAACCTTGAAAAATATTTGATGGGTTTAAATGCACCAAAAAAAAATACTAAAAGGTCTGGATGTACCTTTTTCCATGATTTTTCGCTGATCTGTTTTCGTGTTTGTGCCTATGTGTGTTTTAAAATGGGTTGGGGTACCCCTTATTCAACTTTGAATACAAGTTACCTTTTTTCTTAAAAAAAACGTACTTTAAAATGCTCTCCTTGACATACTTTCATCTTTTAATTTGCATCGTTTACTCTGCAGGGTTTTGGGACATGTATGATCCGGAGGGGTACTCTCTTTGGTTTTGCGATTACAAATATAACGAGGAAAACACTGTCTCTTTTGTTACTCTAAACAAAGTGAGTGGATTTCTGCAAAGAATGGATCTGGCACGCAAGTATGCCTTTGGGAAGATGCTGATTATTGGTTCCGAAGGACCATATAAGGTCAAAGGGCTGTGGCTTTTCCGGGGGACGGAAATCCCTCAATTTATCCTTGATGAGTGTTACGATACAGAGCTGTACGAATGGACTAAGGTTGATATCAGCGATGAAGCCCAAAAGGAACGTGTGAATCAATTGATTGAAGATGCTGAGCCTTTTGAGGGCGAGCCACTCTTGGACGCCAAATGCTTCAAATAGACAAAGATGCGTACTGCTTAAGTTGATAATGTTTAGGCATTAGCCTAACATTATTTTGTCCTCAAAATTTTGAACAGGATCTAATTTTTTGTCTTGAATTGCTCTGCCCTTGTTACATACGCAAAAATGATATTTTAATTTGATGAGAACTTTAGTTTCGTCTAGGTTTAGTCTATTGTAATCTCTTCTCAGTTTTGAATTCTCTCCCTTGATCAGATGCAAGACTTCTTACTAGAATAGCATTTCAATTTTTTATAAAAGTTTTGAGTTCTCATGAAAATTTGATCATATATTTGATCACACCCGAATGCTGATATTGTTTCAAAGGGTTGGTATGAAATGTCATTACAATGCTAACCTTGTTGCCACTTTTGGGCAAGGTTTGAGAATACCTTATTTGTTAGTTTTTTTTCATGAATGTGGCATAACTTGTCTGAAATGAATTGAATTGCCATAAATATATGCATTTAGCAGATGAGGTGCAATTGTTGTGAAAGAGGAGTTGACCCCAGTATCCTTATTAATGCTATGGCGACCATCTTCTCAACTGTCCCACGCCATCACAATATAAGAAATGCAGTTACTGGTTTTGAGAAATGGCTTGTGTTATTTATTGGTAACAGATTTTATGTGGGTGGAACTGGAGTCAATTCAGCCGCCAAAAGGAGCCTATCACTTTTCTTTACCTGTATAGAACCACCATTGGCTCTCAAATGAAGTCAACACCGCAAATATGATCATCAACGTTTAAGCTTGCTTATTATTCCCTCCTCTCATTTTAATGACAACATTTATTTTAATGAGAATATTTATATTGTATTTCAAAATCATATTTCCTATTGAGTAAAACTCTAGCCAACTAATATTATGCACAAAACTAATACTCGCTTCGTTCACCAATTTTATCTTTATCCTCCAACCACTTAATTAAATTTTATGGAAAAAAATCATTATTTTATCTTTATCCTCCAACCACCACTTAATTACTTCAAATATCATTATATTTCACTCACAAACAATCATTTTATTTATAAATGGAGGGGATGCACAATATCTCATAATAATCTTACTTTATCTATTTTATCTACCTTTTTCTTAAAACATGTGTCACATCAATCAATCACATAAGATTTGGTGGACGGAGGGAATACTGTTTAAAAAATGTTTTATTTTTCAAACAGTTAAATGATTTCAAAATAATAGAGTTAAGCTCAAATTCGCACAAGTTTTTGTGTTTCATATTAGGCTTTTAGTATGCATAAAGAGGGGATGCAGTAAGAATAAGTAGGATGATTTAATGGAAAAAGCACGCAATTAAAAACTAGGATAGAATTGGTAATAATTGCATTGCCAGAAGTAATGTGGATGAATTAAATAAAGAAGCATACATACGTAGAGGTGAAGTCATTTACTACCCTCACCGCCTATATATTAAAGTTAAACCCCCTCTTCATTTGCATGCCACCCTGCACCTCCATAAACTAACTCCCCTCATTATCATTAACCCTCTCACTCTCTTTCTCTAAATGCACATAAAAATGGGTGATCATCTGATGATAATGAAGTTGTGTTTGATTTTGTTGGTGTTAAATTATAATCGGTGCAGCTGCACGGCGCAAGAACCAGCATTTGCACCTGCTGCTGCTGCTGATCCTGAATTAGTACCGGCCATGTTTATATTCGGTGATTCTCTCATTGACAATGGAAACAACAACGATTTGCCTTCGCTTGCAAAAGCTAACTACTTTCCTTACGGCATTGATTTCAACGGCGGCCCCACCGGACGTTTCTCCAATGGCTACACCATGGTTGACACTATTGGTACAATACTACTTTCACACTCCTTTTTCTTTTCATTTAATAATTTACCAGTATAGTATTAAATTTGTTGTAAATATTTATATATGTGCAGCTGAGTTGCTGGGGTTGCCTTTAATCCCTGCTTACTCTGAGATTTCTGGTGATAATATGAGATATGGAGTAAACTATGCCTCTGCGGCTGCTGGTATTCTGGATGTTACTGGCAGGAATTTTGTTACCCGCATTCCTTTTAATCAACAAATTGAACACTTGGAGAGCACTTTGAATCAAATCAAGAACAATCTGGGCGTGGCAGATGTGTCCGGGCCTCTAGCCAAGTCCATTTTCTTTATCGGAATGGGGAGCAATGACTATCTCAACAATTACCTCATGCCTAATTACGACACAAAGACTCGTTACGACCCCCAACAGTTTGCGGATCTCTTGTCTCACCAGTACACTCAGCAGCTCACTGTAAGATAGAGTTACTTTGCAACTAATACATTTTAGTAAAACAACTAATACCTTTTAGTGAAACAACTAATACCTTTTAGAAACAACTAATACTGTTGCACACGCAAGACTTTGCCTTTGTGATAACGTTTTACTACTTTTCAACTAATACTTTATAGTAAACCAACTAATACCTTTTAATGGAACAACTAATACTGTTGCACACGCAAGAATTTGACTTTGTGGTAATTGATATTGTTATGATGGATAATTGCAGAGGCTGTACAATCTTGGTGCTAGGAAGTTTGTGATATCTGGGATTGGACTAATGGGTTGTATTCCGAGCATTCTTGCACAGAGCAGCAACAGTGTCTGCTCGGATGAAGTTAATAAGCTTGTTGTTCCGTTTAACTCAAACACGAAAGCCATGATCAACAATCTTAGTGCTAGTCTTCCTGGTTCCAGATTTTCCTACATTGATATTTCAAAGATGTTTCAAGATCTTCTTGCCAATGCTGGATCATATGGTTGCTACCTACCTACATTTTCTACTTTATATGTTTTCTAATGTGTTATCATCATTGATGTGATTTATGGTGTGATGATAGGATTTAGTGTGGTGAATCAAGGGTGCTGTGGGATCGGGAGGAACAGCGGGCAGATTACGTGTCTTCCGTTTCAGACACCGTGTGCGGACAGGAAAAACTACATATTCTGGGACGCCTTTCATCCCACGGAAGCAGTGAATGTCTTGTTTGCACAGAAAGCTTTCAATGGGAACCCAAATTTTGTTTATCCTTTCAGCATACAGCAGCTTGCCAATCTTTGATTATGGACAACCTGCCTAATATGCCAATTTTCAATGTCATATGTACTGAAATCTGCTAATTAAGTTATATTGGGTTTTCACCTCTCTTATATTTTGTCCAATCTTTTCTGTTAGTGGATTACTTGTTATGATCCTAATTCATTAAGTGGAAGTCAGGTTTCTCAAATGTTAACAAGGGAAAGAAATCTGAAATTGAAAAAAAATTAACTCTTTCTTGATTAGATCAAGAACTTGAATGCACCAATTATTGGAACAGCAACTTAGAATGACAATAAAAGAATCCTTTTCTTTTTCTTTAATCAAAGTCGTTTGTAATAAGGATCAATTTCAAAACAAAATTGGAAATATTACGCGAGTAGTGATTGTTTTGTCATAGTTTCAGAATTCCATAATTGGATGAATAATACAAACTCTCAATTGTTAAATAATTTTGTGAAAACATTTACAACATTGCTTTAACCTCACACTTACACCCACAAATAATTCCATGAATTGCAAACTTTACAAATACAGAGAGACTGATCAAATTCTTTTGAACACTTATCAGAATATTACAAACAAATACAGACTCATCAAATATCTAGGACATAGCAAGTTGCTGAATATTGATAGGATAAGCAAATGCTCGAGACTTGTCAGTATACGCTTTCTTAGCAAGCAAAATGTTAGCAGCTTCGGTAGGATGAAACGCGTCCCAGAACAAGTACTTGCGTCGATTTTCACACGGTGTTTGAAGAGGCAGACACGTTATCTGCCCGTTGTTCTTCCCCACTCCACAACATCCCGTGTCCACTACGTCAAATCCTACAACCAACACATCAATTTCCATCAAAAAAATATATATATATTCTACTAATCTTCTTATATTGTCTGCAAATGCATATGTATGTAAACATACCATATGATTTTGCATTTCGTGCAAGATCTTGGCTGCTATAGTACGAATCCAGATAAACAAACTTCGCCCCAAACTGGCCCTTGTTAAAACGATCAACCAAGTATTTCAAGTTGACATTGAAGAGGATTATAGCATTGTTGATCTCTTCATTGCACTTGTTCCCTTTACCATTTAACCGCGCCAGTTGATACGGAATGCATCCTATTTGCCCCACTGCAGTTACAATCACTTTCCGTGCTCCCAAGTTGTACAATGCCTGGACATAAACACGAACGAATGAGTACTAACTAAGCTTGAAACATGTGATGTTGAAGCTAGAATTTTGTAATGATGATGGATGTTACTGTTAATTGTTTTGAATAATCTTGGATGAGGGAATCAGCATAAGCTTTTGGAGTGTATTGAGTGCTAGTGGAGTAGTAATCGCGCATGAAGTAGTTGTTGAGATAGTCGTTGCTTCCCAATCCGCAGTAGAATATAGACTTGCTCAGATAAGCCGCGAGGGCATTTTGGCCTCCCCTGAAGTATCTCCGTAGCTGCTGCACCGTTCTTCCAAAGCTCTCGACTTGCTGGTTCATCGACATGTGAGCACCCTGAAACAATCCGATTCTTTTCATTCATTTTTTTTTTTCATTTTAAGTAAAAACAATGGATGTGTCCAATTTCAATCATTTAGATGTAAGTGATTATAGGCCGATTTTAATTTTCCCGCGAAAAAGGACTAAAACTGGACTGAAATTGACAAATTTAGGACAAGAATGGATAAAGTAGAAAGAAAAACAAATTATATAAACTGGAAAACAATGCAACATACCAGATTGTCCCCTGTCTCATCTCGTATTCCAGAAGCTCCGGATGCATAATTTGCTCCGCGGAGTAATGCTTGTCCACGAGCACTTGCGTATGGCGGAATGTAGTTGGGAAAGCCTAACAATTGAGCTGAAATAACACCACCATGCAACATGAGAGACAAAATCAAGGATTATTAATTTTTATTGGGACAACTAGTTATGCATGCAATGCAGGACCTAAAATATCGACAAAAGTGCGGCCGTTGGTGAAACGGCCGGTGGTGCCCTGAGGGAAGTCGATTCCGTAGGGCATGTAGTAAGCCGTAGCAAGAGAGAGGATTCCATTGTTGTTTCCATTGTCAACTAAAGAATCTCCAAATATGAAAAGTGCTGGAACTTGATTACTAGCCTGTGAATAAGCCTTATTTGCTGTTAACAACAACAATAGACTGAAAACACAAGATACCAACATGGAATTAGACATTGCAAATACAATAACTTGTTGAGACAAAAAGATGCATGCAGCAGTCTATATATGTGGGGGGGTTTTATACTGTGTTGTTTTGATACTTTTTCATGTGATGAAATTCAAGAAAAAGTTGTGTTTTTTTATCTGTATTTCACCAGCTAGCGGTGAGAAGAGATGATTTCTCGTGATAGCTAGCTAGCTATGCCATAACTTGGAAAAAACTAGTTGCGCGAAATTGCATTTAATATTATTTCCTCCACTTGATCATCAAATTTAAGAAACTGATATAAACCAAATGAAACAATGCATAAATTATAGTACTAGAAAGCTGAGGTAGCAGATCAAATTAATTTCAAAGGGCAAAAGGGGTTCCTTAACTAGTCTTGTGAGTAAGAACAGTAAAATGGCTTCTTCTTGTTGGAGAAATTATTATGGTAGGTCTAGTTTTGGATGAAGATGATCATGGACAAACACATGAGTTTAATGTGTGTGCCTTTAATAAAAAAATAAATTAGTCATGTACCACAAGCAACCCAAGAATTCAGATGTCGGATCTTTGACAATAATTATCATGACAAATAGCAATCAATATCGGATCATGAGAGGCTCCCCATATACCAATATTTTTTCCAGTTTCTAAACTTGGGGTTATAATTTCAATTATCCAATTTTAATTATTTGGATATTACTCCCATCGTCGCATAATGATACAAGTTATAGCAAGATTGTGATCACCAGATAATTCAAATTTGACATCTTATGTAAAAAAAGGTAGCACTCGTCAGTTATTACCAATTAAAAACTACAAATACGAGCAATAAATGCCACGATAATATAAATGAATTTGCACAATATTCTGTACCAATTAAACATTCAAATCCAAAAGAAGAAAAGGAAATTATGTACACGAACGTTTCTTGAAATTTGGGTCTGTAAGAAGATGCAAAATATATTAATACTGTCTTCAAGAGCACACGTGAAACAAGAGAAATATGAATAAAGCGTATTGGCCCATACACAAAAATTCAGCAACTGCAACACAACTGACAAAAGGCCAATATTAATCATAGTATATATCTACAAAGCTATTATATTTGATGATTCTACAGCTACTATAACAAGATTTGGGATGAACTGAGCAGCTCAATGAAATGTTCAAAAGAAGCAACCACCCAACAAGAATGAAGATTATATTTCTAAAATCTATAACCGGAGCCAGATGATGGCGGGGCAGGAGGCAGCCGATTAGGGGTGCGACGGCTGCCCGAGTTTGGCCCTGGGCTTACTTCACCGTTCTGTGAAGGGTCACTGTATCGCCGACTGTGACCGTTCGACCTAAGATCAGACGGTCCACTGGCAGCACTGTCGAAAGCAGATCTCCATTCATCGCCTGAAGATGGACCCGTCGTAGTTGGACTACTCTCTGCTCGATTTTAATATGGAACACGTAAGTTAACAATTACCAACACCTATTAATACTATCTAAAAGATATAGTACATAAAAACATGTTGCATTTACCAATAACTATTAATATGATATGACAATTTTACATATTTACATTGAAAGGCATGACATGTATATCTAATGCAGAATGCTATTAATATATATATATATATATATATATATATATATATATATATATAAATAAAATTTGCATCAATAGAAATTTCTAAAATATATATATATATATATATCTAGGCGATCACATAGACATTAATAAACATAAATTTGTATAGAGAATACATGGATGATTAATTAGTTAGGTAAATTTGCATCAATTATAATATTCATATATCATATAAATAGAAAATATGGTATCATACAACTTTACAATATTCAGATGTTATGATATTGTTATGCCATGAAAGAAATACTTTGAAATATTCAGATGTTATGCCAATACTTCCTTCCCATCACTAATAATATTTTATTTAACCCAACCATATTCAACCAAGAAAAAGTGAAATAGATAATCCTGCTAACAAAGGCCACTAGGATGGTTTAGGCCATTTAGAGCCCGTTATTTAAGCTTATTTTAAACATCGTATAAGCTGTAACATCTTACAAGTTGTTTCAAGAGCTCACAAGATGTAACTTTTAAATAGCTTAGAAGCTGTTTTAAGGAGCTTATAAGCTCATCCACGCGAGCTCTTAATCTACTAGTCTTGAAATCTTTATCAGGCATCCACAAATTATTACCAGCATTTCAACAAGAGCCATTGAGTGTCCAAATTGCAATAGGGAGTGCTATCAAGAGCTTAAAGCTGATTATTTAATCAGCTTCTGCTTTCAAAAGTTAAAGTTTGAGTGTTTCCAAATTGAATGCTTTTACTTAAAATGATCGCCTAGAAATCAAAATCTAAAAGGCGGCCGATTCTGGCTAATTCTGCTTTTGTCTAATATTTTACCTTTTACCACACAATTTTTCTCACAAGCAATAAATTAAATCACTTTCTTAAACTCACATTTTTTTACAAACACCCCAATATCTCTTCATTAAACTATTATTAGTTGAAGCAAACCAAAACTTGATTGCAAGGATTAGAGGCTTAAACATTGCAAGACGTAAAAATTTCATCACATAGGAGTCTAGAAGATAGAGATCACCTGCTCCACCATCTGAGTAGCTGGAGGCTGAAGCAGCCCTATTGTCATGAACACTTAATTGCCTTGTAAGCTTGGAGAGAAGGGATGACTGTTTCTGGAAGCGTTCTCTCCTGCGCTTTACATTCTGATCCTCAAGGAGCAGCTCTTCCACTCTAGCTGTGCTTTGGGCACTGTGATTCCAAATTAAATCAAGTGATATTATGAATATTTGATTATTTGATTAGAAGGAGATGAGTCGATGACTGTTCCAATAGATATAACCTAACCAGATTGAAAATTTAAGATTCCTCAGGTATCCAAAATGTTCTTTTATAAATATTTATCTAGGTCAAAGAAAATGTCAACTGTACAGATTTAAAGGCAAGGAGATGAAACTAACCTGACAGAACTGTACAATTTATTAAGCATGTCTTCTTTCGCCTTCTCTACTTGGCAAAGAACAACTGCCTGCAATTAAACAAGACAAACATGAGGGGGTTTCAGATGAGCCAAGTCAAAAGAAGGCAGCCTATTTCATTTGACCTTTGGGACATTGGCGGCAAGACTGTTCAGAACAGCTTCAACATAACCACGCACTTCCTGAGCCATCCATCGAAGTTCTTCCTCCGGATCTGCAGGTCTTCTAGCCATCGTATCCTACACGTCAAAACCATACACAGGGCTCCATTTACCATGCAAAAATAATAAAACAAGCCAAAAGTATATTGATGCGGAGAAGACAAGGTGAAAAAAAAAATGACACTTTAAAAATAATAAAATTCTAGCATGCGAAACTTTATAGGTTAAATGTAATTCCAATATGTTAAATTCTAAGAAATCTGAACAATGAGAAACTAGTAAAGTAACACAAACGCATCAGGGATTTGGAAGATGAGGGAGTTTATGAGCTATTTACAAGAGAGCCATCAGAAAGACTTTGCCGCATTTGAGGACCAGATTCAGCCTTCACTTGACCTCCTTTAGAACTAATTACATTTCTTAATTTATTCAACCACTCAGTCTTCTCTGGCATAGACTCGGCCTTCAATACAACAGCACTATGAGCTGCAGAAAACAGTAAAGCTCTAGTCAGTTAGCACATGTAATTTTAAAAGAAAAATAGGTTCCCAAAAAAAAGAAAAGCATATGACTACCTTTAAGAACAGTCTTATATTGAACCCTGCTAGTTAGCTTGAATGCAAGACTGGGTGCTTTTGCATCTGGGCCATTTGCTTTTTTATCTTTAGAACTCTTTGAAGGAGGAGCTTCTTCTTCCTCCATAGCTTCTTCCAAATTGCATTCCTGGTAATCTCAGCCATATATTAGAAGATTGCTAAAATTACTAAATCATGTGAAGAAATACTTTTCAGGTACGGATATAGACATTAAAACAACATTGTTGCATCCTAAAAAATTAAGCATCAGAACTAGAATTTTTTTTTAAGAAAACATCCAAAACTCTGTTGAATAGCCAGAAAGATGACCAGAAAGGAACGCAGACTCCCAGCCCTATGATTCAAATTGTGGTCACCTTATCTTTAGTGTATCTTCATCTGAACTGTTTCATTTCTACATTTTCCATTAGGTAAAAGAGCATTATTGAAGAGGGGCCGCAACCAAATGAATAAGATCAAATGGCTTGTCCGGGAAGAAGTATGTCCATACAGAAAGTTATTTATGACAACTCTGCATACTGATGATAGCATGTGCATCCTATTTCTTCATAAGACTACTTCAAGAGAATGCAGATAGTTACATAACCAGTTTTCATATATTAATAAATGGGATCCATCAGATTTCATGTTGTAGTGATAACTGATGACATTATTGGCATATATCAAATATTTAGAACGCCCAAGATTAAATTTTGGACATGCAATAGTCAAATGGCATTTTAATACAGGGCAGCCCATAATAGTTTAGTGTGTATCACTGTCTATGCAATGTCTAATACGCTGGTTTCAACTTCTAATTTCTGCCATCAAACTGAAGAACTAAAACATATAGGCTGCTTTCTGCTCAATTCCCATTTGGCAGAGATCGAATATGAAAAATCCTATGATTCACAATTATAACTTCCAGTTCATCCAGAGTTGCCACACTAAATGACAAAATATTAACTAATGCATTTGAAGGCTCGTTGATATGTGGTAAATTGTAAGTACCTCCAAAGTAATCACACCACGAAAATGTCGCTCTTCTTGTTTCTTGGTGTATCCAAGCTGCAGCGGAGGTCCAACAATATAAATGAATCAGCCGAGAAATAATAAGGTGACAAATGGCATGGAGCAAGATGTAAGACAAAAGCTCACATTCTATTATTAATAATAAAATGAGCATTTGTAGAAGAGTGCTTTTAATAGCACCACTACTAGACTCTTCATTCAACTACTGAGAAGAACTGTCAACATTTCCAGCCTAAGTTACAAATATTCTCTATCTAATAAATGAAAGCCGAAGTAGGATATGCAGAAACAAGATAAAATAAGTTGGATGAGAAACTTTTATTTCATTTTATAAACGAAGTCGAGTGAAAATATATATCTTAATAGTCAACAAAGACAATAAACAGATTGGAAAGCAAGCACTATCCACTGTTTATCTTTAACACAGGAATCATAGAGCAATGATGTTGTTCTAATGATTTTCAAAGTTGAGCCACTCACTTTTCCTGTTTTTTCATTTAAAACAAACCATCTTTTACTCCACCCACTAGTTTTGTTGCTTTTCTTCAATAAGAAACCTGCAGAAGGAATGAAGGTAGAATAATCAAGTTTTCTGTATAAATCATCTATCACACAACACAAAGAGATCGCTTACCGAATGTACAGCATTATAAAACTTAAAATGGGTCAAAGAGGAAGAAAATAAGAGATATTCTGTTAGAAAATTCTAAACAGCATCTGCATAAATGACAAGAAATAATGCACGATACTGCAATAAATTTATGGATTCCTAAAGGTATGTTTTAGAACACTACTTGAACTTAGAATCACTTATTTTTTTAAAAAGTTGTCTCTCACCTACTTAAAAATAAGTGATTCTCACTAATGAAATTGAGTTTGAAAACAAGTACTAAGTGCTTTTAATTTATTTAACCCGCTAGTCACTCAAAAATAAAATCACGGGTCTCCATTTCTAGCGATGTTAACAAGATAAATCACTGATGTTCAGACTTGCATTTATCATGTCAAGAGAATCCAAAGAGCATAAAACAGCAACTTTAATGCAGTAGCATTGTTGTATCTTTTAGAAAAATCCGAGCAAGGAAGAGCCAACTACAACTAAAATAATGTGAACATTAAAATAAATGAAAGATCACAAAAAAAAAAGTAGAATACTCGGACATTTCCATGTCTTAAGCTCAATTACATGCCAAATAATCACAAGTCCCATATCAACTATCAAGTAACAGAAGTCCGTTATTATTTATTTAAAGCCAATAGTGATACCAATAGCTAGATAACACAACAAATAAGTGAAAATACAAATGAACCACTGTATGCAAAAACCTGCAGTTATTTCCCCTTCTGGCCCGGCAGTCTTCAAGGATGGTCCTTCTTGTGCATCTTTTTCTTTGTCTTGATTGCTGGATTTGTTATCCTTCATTGATTTCATGCTCCCCCCACTCTGCTGAACTCCAGTTTGAGGACTAGTTGCCTGAAAGGAGCATTCAAGACACTTAATATACATAAAGTTTAACAAAGGAACCCATTGGCAAAAACTCAAGTAGAACCATACGATTTCAGTAACCCCCCCCCCTCCCCATCCCACCCCTCAATAAAAATAACAAAAAGGAAAGAAAAGAATGCAAAACAAAATGTACCCTATTTAATATGGACTGTTCAGCGTCAAGTCCCTTTTTGGAAGATCGACCTTTCAGCTCCTCTTCACGCCTTTGCCTATCCATCCTGGAAAACCATGAAAGAACAACTAAAGGAACATTGAATATCCACCAACGAGTAAATGGTGGAATTATGAATTTTTATACATCAATAGCACATTATAATGACCAGAATTTGATATTGAAGCAAAAGAACAATTGAAAAGTGTTTGGGTAGCGAAAAATATATTGGTTAATATTATGGTAAGAATGTACAAAGGATGACAGATCGGTAAGGGTATGTTCATTTCGGGATTATAGTGGCGAGCGAGGGAAATTTTGGACTTTGAAGTCCAAAGTCCAGCAGGGAGAGTTGCAAAATTAACATACCCTAAGAAAATTTTGCTATCTAAAGCACAATGTGACCCTAAAATTAATCCTATCCTAAAACCTCATTCAACTATTCCCAAACATCTTTCAAACACTCTCTTATCCATTTCTAGCCCATAGGGGCCAGCATAAGGTTTGACCAATGAGCGTTCTCAGGAGTCATTGATCAAAATTTATGTGGGCCCCCCTATATATAAAACTTTGGCCCTGGCTATTGATACCCACGAGATTACTCTATACACCCACTTCATAAGTGTGTTTAATTGTACAAGTAGCTAAAAAATGTTGTATAACTGGGTGTATAGAGCAACTCAGTGGGGCTAATAATACCGCCCTAAAACTTTTCCCCGGCACTTTTCAAAATCTAAAAGATTAATAAAAAAAAAACAAGGAAACGTCTCAAACATGACAACTATTGAACATACCGCCTCTGCACCAAACGTATAAAATGTTGGGGAGGAACAAATACACGTTCCATGTCAACAAGTGCAACCACCATGTTTTTGGCATCATTTTTGTACGCTTCCAGAGCGGTTGAGGCAATTGCTACAACCTATACATAGAGCATAAATATTATTCTACAAAGTCCAAATGAAAAAGTAAAGCAGATTGACAGGTGGAATCTAAAGCTCCATCACATTACCTCTCGCTTAAAAGGAGGATATCTTCCAAGACCTGGTGTGGCATTTGCAGCAGCTGAGACAATATCAACAAGAACTCTGTGTACCTATTTAGAGAATTTGTAGATATTTAGGAAACAGCAGACAGCACAACGGAACTCAAAATTGTGCACTGGCAGCATGACATGAAAAAGTGGCAAGATGAACTGTTGTGGACCAAACAAGTTGACATGAAAGGAGTAATTCTGAATTGTAAACAAGAGACCAATTAAATTTTTTCTGACATAAATTCCAATAAATTCGAGATTTAATGCAGGGTTGCGAAAGAGACATTGTGATCTTGGGATATGATTAATCAAAGAAAACCATCCAGGGATAAAGAAATTATTGAAGGCAAAACAAGGGAAAGGAGAAGGAAAACCCCAGTGGGGAGCAGGGGACGAAGGGTTTACCTCATCAACACAGAGACGTGAAGGTTCTTTAGCAAGCTCCAAAACACTTTTAATCAAAGATCTCAACCCTTTCTCAGGAGAGATGAGATAAGGTTGATAACCATCAGCTTCAAGCACAATCTGGTACAATTTACAATCATTAATGCAAACACAAAAACAGGCATCATGACTGATATTACAATGGTATAGAAATCATACTCTCTTCACATTGTTGAGATCGAAGTGTCTATCCAAAGGCAGTTGCTTGATTCGATTGGGGAAATTGCCTTCAAAACTAGCAACAACTTTCCATCCACTACCCTGGAAAAGTATTGTAATTCAAAACCCCAACATCGCACCATTTTTTTTTAATTGAAACTAACATCAAACCAGATGAACCAATATGACAAGATGAGAGTGCATAATTTTTGTACGTATAACTTTGAGCGACCTTTTCCTTCTATGATCTACTAAAGAAAAGAAAATCTTCCAATTGTGCGGTTAACCAGCACATAGCTTCATTCATGTCTCACCTCTCCAGTTGTAATGTGCTGGAGGAACTTATCCTCAAACTCCCGGCAAAGCTCCAGAGCTAAAGCCTTCGTACCCTCGGCACTATTAACCATCTGTTCACCAAGTTTGAATAGTTCATCCTGTACAACTTGGGACTTACCCTGAAGCCTGCAGATATGTAAAATCAATACATAGTCAATGGTGCTAAAAAAATATAACAAACTGATGAAGAAAACAATAATACACAGCCATGAGGCCTCTAACCAGAAAAGGTACAACATTATTAGCAACAGGATGAACTAACAGAATGGGAACCACATAATGCATCAGATCTAAAGGACACTGTGATTTTAATGAAGGAGAATGGTCTAATGAAAATTATTGGTTTGGTACATGTGCAGTGGCGCGGTTTTACCCAAAGTATGTTATTCTTGCTGCCAGTCAGAAGCCTCAGACAAAGTTTTGGTAAGTGGCAAAATGTTCCATCCTTTTAGAAAAATAGAACAGCTATACCAGTGAAAGGAGAGAGTGTGATATCAACTCAATACAGGCGTTCTTGAAGAATAAAAATAAGAACACACCTACATTTAGTTTATACAAGAAAGCGGCAGTCTTGAATGCAATCATGGGCATAGAAAAATCATCTTTTCAAACTAGAAGAAGCTAGAAAAAGGATCATACCCAGAGAGGATATTAGGAAGCCTGACTTTCATGCGACAGCGAATCTGTTGAGCCAGGATCTCTACCAAGGCTAATCGCCCAAGCTTACTTTGAGGGGCTCCTGTCAGGATAGATTTCAAGCTTTCACTCTCCGCAAGCCATGCAGTTTCTAAGGAATTATCAGTCCCAACACTCCCCGACTGTGCAGATGCTATAGCTACGGATTGACCAATCAAAGCAACCCATGGGATGTCCGACGTGCTTCGGGGTCCTTGATTCAATAAAAGAGCCTGAACTGCAGCTAGGACTTTTGGCTCGGAAGATGCTTGATCTACCTTGCTAATAACTCCAACAGTTCTTGTAACTATAAATAGAAGCCATAAGGTAATAACATGTAAATTAAAAGAAACACAAATGGCAGAAATTTTTGTTTTCTTTCTTTCATTTTTTTCCTTCTGAAATTAATAAATCAGGACAAGATAACAGGGAAAACCCACATTCCCCATCAAGCTCCTTAGCAATCCTTATTGCTTTTGCTGAGGCCACTTCTGGGGCCTGGGAAGCAGGTATCACGACCAACAAAATTGCATCACTGCGTTCAGCATATTGACTCTGTAAGGAAGACATGCTTTATCAGACTGCTGAAAACCAAGATATGTACATCCTAGTATCTAACTGGAAACACATAAATTCAGTTGAGTCCAGATCCAAATGGCAAAAGCTCTATACAGTCTTGGGCTTACAACCATTAACAAACTTAAAATAGTACACTGTCACTCTCTTTGTAACTCCTTACCAAGAAAAGCCTTTTAACAATCAATTAATAAGATCAGAAAACTAATTAGGTATAAGCCACAAATTTTATACTTCCTCAGTCCAGAAATACCTTTCACACTTTCCTTTTTCGTCCGTCCCACAATACCTTTCACACCCCAAGTGTAGAAAGTCCTCCACAAACTACACCTTTACAATATCCACAATTATACATAAAATGTCATTACTTTTGGGCCCACATATAAACACAATTTAACTACTTTATTTACTTTATTTACTTTATACATAAAGGTTTACTAAATTACCCCTCAAAACCCCTTTTGATTACCCCATTTTCTTAAAAAGTGTGCCCTCCTATCTGTGAAAGGTATTATGGGACGGAGAGAGTAAACTTCGTTAGCACTCTCATGCCACACAAACTTAAAACTTATTATAGCAATTTTGAAACAAATTTTACAATCCACTTACTAATGAATCATCAAGATTCCCCTTATCTGCCCCAGGCAAATCTATCAACTTCAGTGGTGGAGCTGAAAGAAAGAGGATAATAAGTTAGATGACTAATATATTGCTCAAAGATCAAAAGTTAAGCATTACAGCATGACAACAAAAAAAGATATTGATATATTGTGAGGAACACCATAGATGAGGTGAAAAAATGTTTCTAATGGTTCTATAATTAACAAGACAAAAAATAACATGTTGAATTAGATCATTGGGCCATTGGCCCATAGTTTTTTTTAAGTATATATAAAGCCAGATAGCATTCCATCTCTGGTTAAGTATGGTGAGCATTTACATGCTCCCTGAAGCAATTCAAATTTCATTTTCTACTTCATAATTAACAAAAAGAAATAATTAACAAAAGAAATTATTGTTTCAAAATCCGGAGGCGGTGGCAAACTGAGGCAGCATATGTTGTTTATCGTATGGGTAGATCAGGTAGTTTTGGGAACATCATACCTGTACTTGTTCGAGCTTCAGATATATCTCATCTCGACTCTTGCCTGAACTTTTGCTCAATCTGTCCTGTAATGAATGCCGAAGAGCACCTATGATAGACCAAAAGATGAAAAAAAAAAAAAAAAAAAAGAATGGCACCCAGAAAATCAGATGACCACACAACCAAGATGATAACATTTTACTCATTCATGATCCAAATATAAATTATATAATGTCTACAGATGGCTGTAGAACTCTGTTTTAAGCAAAAGTCGATAAAAAAGGGCCTCACTTGCAGAAACTTGTTGAGATTTACTATCAATCTGCAAAATAATGGATTTGCTGCTTAACGATCCATCCCTTGACAAGTCAACAACTATTGGAGCACGTGTAGCACCACCTTCACCAGTTGGCTGAAATATTAACATTTAACCATAAGGTATACATTTTTTTTTATATTTGATTATGTATCCACAGGCTGGTGACACTTACCAGAGCAGGATGCCCAATAAGACTATTCAATACAGCTGACTTACCTGCACCCTGATAGAATTTCCCAGTCAGATGATATTTTTCAGTGGAAACTTAAAAGGAGGGGTAAAAGAGCTTTCGTTCTTATATACAAAGATGACAGATCTATATTCAACCTTGATTTTGAGCCTAGTGAGATGCTTACATACCTTGAGATTCTCAAATTGCAATCCCATTTAAGCAAAATTTGCAAACAGGATTTCAAATAACATACATCTAAATGCGATTTTGGAAAGGAAAAAAAAAAAGATAAATCTAAATGCATAATATTATGTTAATCAACAAACTTATTTATTTAAGTCTTCTGAAGTAAAGTTATACTCCCTCGTCCCAGAAAAAGTTTGCCCACTTTCCTTTTTTGGGAATCCCACAAAAGTTTGCACACCCAAAAAAAGGAAACCCCTTACTAAACTACACCGTCACAATATTCACATATTTACATCAAATGTCATTACTTTTGGGGCCCACACATACGTCAGTCCAATTAATTCATATACTTTATACATAAAGGTTTACCACATTACCCCTCAACACTCTACTCATTACACCTTTTTCTTAATATGTGTGCCCAAAAGTTGCGGCAAACTTTCTTGGGACGGAGGGAGTATATTTTTTTAGGTATTATAAACTTATCACTACATGCATCATCTGCCAAAGCAGAAGCACAATGGATCACTTGCTTTGAGCACAACATTTCAATACAAAAAGAGCCCCAGATTCTACTCATAGAATATGAAAGGCAGACATGTGGTTTCACAGTGAAAATAAGAAAAAAAATGACAATGCTATTTCAACCTCTTGGTCTTTATTAGCCAAACTATCTATATTTTACTACCTCCGTCCACCAAATTTATGCACACTTGCTTTATTCATCCATCCACCAAATTTAAGCACATTCCCTATATAGAAAAAGTCACTTCATCTTTATCCCTCAACCATCACTTAATTACTTCAAATGCCATTGTACTTTACTCACAAACAATCACTTTATTTATAAATGGAACCCACAATACCCCATAATATGATAATACCCTTACTTTATCTACTCTTTTCTAAATACTTGTACGCACAACATCAAGCATAAGTTTGGTGGACAAATGGAGTACTAGTTTAGTTGCTTATGGCGGTTTTCCTCAAGGGAGATGGATATTCCTAATTGGTAATAATCACATTGTGAGTTTCATGGAACCAGTAAAAATTGAATCTACAAAACATTGGCTTTTATATCAACAAAATTTAGGAAATTCAATCATGCCAAGGATTGCAAATTTATTTATTAACCAGCCATTCAGGAGCAGGTCCACCCAAATCTCTGTATTCATAACAAGTTAAAAAAGAAAAAAAAATACACTGGAAATGCAACATGAGAGATCTTCAGAATTCGGGAAAGGAGATATAAGTTAATTCTTATATGAAACTAGAGCTCTATCGAACAAGAAGAATTGCAGAAAATTTACAATCCCATGAAAGGTGTGAATATTCAAATTGTAACTTCATTCGAGCAATCAAAAGAATATGACTATATGCTGAAATCTGAATGTGGCAAAAAAGTAGAAAGCTAAATCAGTATTATAGTTGCATGATCATGTGATATAGAGTTTCCAAGACAGAATGACCACAGGACTCCTAATTCTTTTTTGACATTAAGAACCAATAAGCTTGACATGAGATTATTATCTTATAAATGACGTTATAACACGGAATACTTAAGTAAATCAGTTCAAATTTCAGGCTAGATTCCTCACTAGATTAAACCTCCTATCGTAATATATTTATATATAAAAAAAAGTAAAACCATGGTGTAATGGGTAATGGTAGAGACAATAAAAATATCTCAGACCATTTAGAGCTCAAAATGCAAACAGTAATCATGGGGTCCAGTAAAACTTAATGGGAGGACACAATGTTTTTGTGACGGCTTTAGTGCTGCTCAAATAGCATCTAGCATCATTCATGGCAGTAACAGAAGAAGTTCAAAATCTTGTACATAATTAAGAAAATTCAGAAGGTGTGAAGGCACTTCTTTATGCTCATGAAACGAGTAAAAATTCTATCTCACTCTTCTACTCATTAGAAGTCTCTACTAAAGCTCGCGGACCATGAATAATTCCATTTTAAAGACATATTCTCATTCTAAATAATAACATGATGCACCAGTGGAAAACACTGGTCTTCCAGTATATAGTTTGATTCAATTGTTGCATCTAAAATCTCATTCTTCCAACCATATAATTGACAGGATGCATGATCTACAGCAATCAAGCTTCCATTAAAAAATGTAAGTAGTGCATTATAATACCAAAACACAACAAAAAAATAAAAATTCTAACTATGATAGATTAAATCTACAGATCCAAAGTTACCTAGCTAAAGAGATCTAGCCTTACTTTCAAAGTACTCCATAAAACATTAATAAAGTTAAGCAAGAACAAGTCCAATAAAGCTAATAATTAATCATACTCACAGTGTTCCTGAGAGCCACCACATTGAGGAAAGTAGATGTGCGTTTGGAAGAAGCAGAGGACGAGGTCTCGTCTACATCTTCGTCCGCAAGAAGCCCCGCGGCCTGCCGCATCGAATCTGCTAGCTGAGACAGTTCCTCGATCGCCTCCATCGCCGGCAATTAATCTCCTCCCCGGAAATAAACGTCTCAGATACAATTGAATCGAGAAGTTGAACCAATCGGATCCGAACACCAACAACCGCAGATCCAACGAATGGAGGAGATCGATCGAATACGAGTGCGGTACAGAAGATTGTATCTATATGTGCATGTATAGAAATTAGGGTTTGAGGGATATTGGAATGTTGTTTTGGAAGTTCTGCAAAATTTGTTGGAAGACGAATGA
The DNA here is from genome assembly GCA_037126765.1 of Stenogyne calaminthoides. Lineage (NCBI taxonomy): Eukaryota > Viridiplantae > Streptophyta > Magnoliopsida > Lamiales > Lamiaceae > Stenogyne > Stenogyne calaminthoides. The sequence goes on from JBBCBC010000055.1 coordinate 705,216, forward strand.
AATTGGTTAGAGAGAGAGTATTGGAATTTTAAAAAGCGAAATGTACTCCGCGTGTAATAAGAATAGTAATAGCTATAACAAGAAAAAGTATTGGTTAATTTGTGAAGTACTAATAATCTCTGTTAAAAAGTTAAACAGTAGCCGGAGGAGATGCATTAGACCCTAATAATTTCTTAAACAATGGGACGCCACACCTGACTGCTGATGTCATGTCATGTTAATTGCTGTGGAAGGACAACTTGAAAAAAGTTCATGGAAATTAGGCAAAAATGCAAAATGACATCTTTTAAGTTTTCATTTTGGAAAATGTCACCAACAATTTCTTTAGCAAAATTGTCAATCAAAAATATTTTTTAACCTAAACACCCTCTTGTTTGTGCAATTTATTTGTGACCATTACTCATTTGCGATCGTATAGCTTCTGTGAAAAAGTCATATTCATCAAAAAAAAAAATTTCATTCAAAAATAGGTATTATAGGTATAAGCAATACCAAAGGAAAACTCAACCATATGTACAATATCAACTTGTCAAACACCTAGATTTAGGGCTCAACTATGATACTCCTAGAGCACATATTGGATTATTCCCCCCCAAACAATGAAGGAAAGTGAGTGTCTCCTTATCGACTTTGTCATATATCAATTTCATACACGAGATTTCAATTTATCGAGCATCTCATTCAATTGTGATTCATCATCAAAAAATTATAAAAGCAAATAATAAAGTATTCATCACGCAAAATTTATTTACATGTAATACGCTCCATCGTTGTCTAAGACGCTCCATTTTGTAAAATCACGAAAAAAATATTATTTTAATTCATCAGTAAAAAATCACAAAAAATCATGTTACTCTTAAAAAAAGTCTCAATTTTGTCATCTGGAGAAATCCTAGGGGAAGAAGACAAAGTGCTTCGTTCATTAACCATAACTCCATAAGCGCTTCGTTCATTAACCATAACTCCATAAGCATAGTGCATTATTTTACTCCACCAGGTAATGATTTGAGTTGGTAAATTACATTAATTAATTTTAATTTGAGCATAATATTTTTTCAATAATAATTGTGCAAAAGTATAAAACGACTTGTAAAATGGATAGGAGGGAGTAGTATCTAGTTATCTACAATCGAGGCACAAACACTAGTACATTTACATGCATGTCTAAGTATGTAAGTGCATCACATGGATTTCTACAAGAATACACTGCGCAACGTGCAAACTATTGATTTTTACGGTACGCGATAGATATCTTTGAAACTAGGGGTGTAAGCGAGTCAACGGTGAGCTACTCATGCTCGACTCAAAAAAAATATCAAAATTGACTCGAACTTAGTTGAGTCATGAGTCGAGCTACTCAGTTAGCTATCGAGTTCGAGTTTAGGAATTCAATTCGAGAGGTTCTCGAGCCTAATTGAGCTTACATAGTATTACTACTTTAATTTATTAGTTTACATATCATTATATTTTAAATTAACAAAATAAATTAAATTATGAAATCCTATACTTATCATGACCACCTACCTAAACCAAAATGCCTAAATCTTTCCCTCACTAATCATGCCCTCTGCCTCACTCCCCATCATGTTCTCTCCCTTGACATATCTATTCTCATATTTCTTCTTCTTTTTTCTTTTTGGATTGTCACGAGGAATGATTTTATGTAATTTTAGAAAATTCAAATCTTATATCAATGTAAATGTGTTGGTTGATTGTATACTCAATTTATTAAAAACTTCATTTAGTGAGAGAAAGAAAAAATGTAGAAGAAAATTAGGTTCAATGTAAATTAGGGAAGGAGGTAGAACTGCAGAAGATTGGGCTTAGTCAATTCTAAATTGTTTCAAGGTTATCAAGTCGAGTCGAGCTCGAGTTTATCGAGTTTTTCACCGAGTCAAGTTTTGAACTAAATAAATTTGAACTCGATTAAGCTCGAGTCAAGTTTTGAGCCTCGATTTTTATAATCGAGACCAGTTCAAGCTTGACACTACTCGGCTCGACTTGTGTACACCCCTATTTGAAACACAATCTCATTAAATTTCCCATTAATAAAAATAATGTTGAATATTATAGTGATAAACTTTGATGCAAGAGTCTGGGTGGTGTAGTTGGTTATCACGCTAGTCTCACACACTAGAGGTCCCCGGTTCGAACCCGGGCTCAGACATTTTTATTTTCCTTCCACGAGGCCCAATTTTATCATCAGCTTTGTCCAAATTCGGCCATAGATTTCAGCCCATTGTTTTGGGCCCAGTTTACTGGCCATAGATTTCAGCCCATTGTTTTGGGCCCAGTTTACTCTTTCTTATAAAACCGTCGTACGTTTGGGTTCGCAGAAGAGTAGTATTACTACTTCTTAAGGCAATGGAAGTTGTGAACCTTTTACATCTTTACTTTCATCATCCAATTCCATCCTGTATCTAATCTTTCTATTTTTTTTTTCAGAAAATCTATTTAAAACTTTTCCTACAACATAAATATGTGCACACACAAACTCGTTTTCCGCCCTTTTCTCTAAATATTGTACTCCAATTGTTTAAAGAAAATTAACAAATAGTCTGAGCTTCCCTCAGAATGTATGCTCAAACACTTGCATTTTCAAAGCACATTGGCACAATCCACCAAATAAACTGCAGCAGAAGGAGGCGGCTCTTCCACCAAAATCACAACTTGGGTTTTCCAATTCTTCGAAAAGGGTGTATGAATCAAGAATCAGTTCAAAAAATACTGGCCATTCAGCAGTGTGGGTCACAAGAATCAAGAAAAGAGATTTGATGATGGGATTACATTGTGTGGAGCTTGAAAAGAAGGCTATTGGGTGCACCAGTACAAGTTCTAATCCTATGGTTGGACTTGTGTGATTGTGAGAGATGGTAAAATTGTTGAAGAAGAATTTCACCTCTGAGCTCATGCTGAGGTGAAATTCTCACCTGCTCTGCTTTTTTGTAATTAAATTTTGATTAAAGATTGATTTTTATGTCAATTTCTTGATGTGGGTTGGTCAGCTTCTCTGCTAGTTACATTTTGATTAAAGATTGACCTTTTATGCTAGAGTTTGCACACATGGTTGGTTTACTTTGTTAGTTAAATATTTTATCTTATATCTTAAAGTTTAACATCAAATTATTAACACATAGGGTCCATAGCTCAGTGGTAGAGCAATTGACTGCAGATCAATAGGTCACCGGTTCGAACCCGGTTGGGCCCTTAAATAATTAAATTTTTTTATGAGCTAAACAAAAATATATATATATCAATCTAATGAGCTACAAAAATATATATCGTCAATCTATTTATGATAATTTGTTTCTTAAAATAAATATAAATTTAACATCATATTTACCGCTTTAATTGAAGTATTTATGTTTTTTTCGTTTTTTTAAGAGCTACAAAAATATATATCGTCAATGTATTTATGATAATTTGTTTCTTAAAATAAATTTAACATCATATAAGAAATAAATTTAACATCATATTTACCGCTTTAATTGAAGTATTTATTTGTTATACACGTAGATAGGGATTTGAAAAACTAAACAAGAGGCACATACATGTAATGCGTATTATTTATATGAAGTGAGGATTACTATCATGCCATTAAGTAGTTTTAACAGTGGACAATAATGAATGATCCAATGTCACATCACATAACTCTATATAAAAGGATAAAACTTGAAACACAGGAAGTAGTATTTCAGCTTCGCCCATATGCTGAATATTAAAAAAACTTGGTATAATAAGCAGAGTTTTTAAACTTAAAATACATAACATGAACTCGTCCATGAAAACTCTCAGGCACCCCACTACACGTTACTCTAGTATCCGTCAAGGGCAAAATCGTCTCAGAAATTCCAACTCTTGATAATCGTAGATCATTAACATTTGAAGCTTTCAACGATGACGATTAAGAAACGGTGCAAAGATGTACATACAAACACATTAAAAGCGCCTAATATCTCTGGGTGGCTTAAAGTGAACAGGATGAGTTTCTGGGGTTGCCTCATCGTCCTCTTTCCACATCTTTATTGTCTTGTCTGCCTCGCAAGAAATAAGCCTCGAACCAGTTGCATCGTACGTCAGAGCGTATATACCAGCTTCACTTTCCAGTGATCCTATTATAATAAAGAGATACATGTAAAAGATTTGTTGGCAGTAAGAAAATACCAGTTGAAATTACATATATCACCTTCAGGTACAACAAACACCTTGCATGTAGATGCAATTTGTAAAATAGAAGCAAATGTCAAGGAGTTGTACGCAATTTACAAACTTTATGTGGCTTCTTTGTAAAAGGGTAAAATACTAGTGATTACCCCAAAGTGAATGATAACAGGAGCTATGAGATAGAAATATGCATACCAGGCTGAACAATTGTTTGGGCTTGCTGAAAATTGTGACCGCTTGTCCAGTCCCAGAACCACAAACTTCCATTATCACCTAGCAAAATTTTAATGAAAGGAACAGCACAAAATATCAAAATCAAGTGTTTTGTCCTTGAAAATCAATTGAATTGCAAATTATAATATCAAATTAAAAAATGAGTAGAATCAGTAGATAAATAAATAGATAAATTCTTCAACTTCAAGAAGTGAGAAGAGAAAGCAACACAAGTTTAGAAGGTGTGTGGTAACACTCACCTGCTGTGGCCAGTACACCCTCTTCATTGACTGCTGCAGCGTTAATTATTGTTTTCTGTTGAGAGCTACATGATAGGAACATGACATCAGCTATAAAGTTTTACGTACAATAGAACTGAAAACCAAATACAAGTTCATAGCAAATGAAGATTTTTAAAGACATTATTTGAATTCTTCCTACATACATCAAGCTGTTGGGATTATGGCATTCCAAGGAGAGCGATTAAAGTAGCACATCAAAATTCATCTCAGTCATCAAACTGATGCAGTGCATAATAATTTAACATGAAGGATCTAATTTGGTTTACTGGTAACAACATGACCTTTATTCACAATTCCATACGAAACGCCGATGCAAGATAATTACTATATTTCAGAAAATGAAACGAAAACCAGCACAGGAATAATAAACGCAAGTTCTAATGGTCTGAATTCCATCTTATATAAAGAACAAAATGGGTAAGCACAATCATTATGAACTATATATCTACATTAGTACTGAATAAAATTAGTAAAGTTGCAGCTTGAACAACTTCTCAGGAAAAATGTTAAAAAAAAAAAAAAAATCAGCAGTTTAAACAATTTCTACATTCATGTGGTAAAAGGTTTTGACCATTAATTTAAACTTACAGCATGTTGTGCATGAATTCTCCTTTTGGAAGTTTAAACTTTTTGATATTATCAGCAGATGCAGATGCGAAACAGTCCCTGCAAAGTGGGAACGTGAAATTAGGCAAGTTCAGAAAATGAAGGTAGTAGGGAAAGGAAAGTAAAGCACAAAACAATACTACAAATTAAGTCGCATAGCCTACAAGGAAGACACTTACTCCTTAGGATGACGAGCCATAGCTCGCACAGATTTTTTATGATGCGTTAGAGTTGCCATTGTTTTACCTGCAAGGTATGAGCATTTCCACTTAGAAAATAGGGATGAAGATATTAATAAATATTAAAAACACTTTTCACAAACAATACCATATCTGAGGTCCCAGAACTTTATAGTTGAATCATGAGAACCTGTCACAACTTGTGGATCCTGCAAATTTAAAGACACGGCATGAATTCTGACTAAAAGATACTTTTTGAATCATGGAAGATGCTTATCGCAAATCTAAGTACACATACAAATCTAAGAACACACAGATTTGAAATAGTTGAATAGTATGCTTTTCCACATGTTTATTCATTCACATATACCAAGACAAACCCTTCAGCAAGAATAAATACACAGAGATCTATAATACATTAACAGTTCTTCCAAAGGCACAAAATAAGTGCTCACCGTAGGTCGTGTGAAGACTGAACATACAGTATTATCATGCCCAGAAAGTGCATGAATTTGCATTTTGCTTCGTATATCCCACACCTAAAACCATCACAAAACCCAAGTTAGGACGCACTCTATCAGAAATTTCAGAGAAACTAAACACGGGTGTATTACAAGACAATAAAATCCAAATAATGAGACTTACCCGACACACAGAATCTCGACCTCCAGTAAGCAAGATGTCAATAGTAGGATGAAGAGCCAAGCAATAAACGCCACTAAGATGACCATGATAAGAACGAATAACCTTAAGACAAAGGGAGCCGCATTAGCATATGCCAATGAAATGTACTTCAACCTAAGCAGCTGTTTAAATTGTCAGGCAAACCTTATTTTGCTCTAGGTCCCAACATTTAACTAATTTGTCATCACCAGCAGAAAACATATAAGTGTGCTTGCTACTAACAGCCAGACCTGCAAGAAAATTTTGGTTCATATAATAAACTTATCAAATGATTCAGAAAGTGACTGCTATACACACAAAAGAACTGAACTACCTCGTACTTGGTCAATATGACCAGTAAGTGTGAGTTTCAGTCTGCCACTTGCTAAGTCCCATATCTTGCCACCAGAAAAGGAAAAAAAAAATCAATGGGAGGAAAGAGTGAATAGGAAGCAACAGTAAATAACCAAGATATAACTTCTAACCTTGATCGTTCGATCAGCAGATCCCGTGCAAAACCAAGTATTACTTGGGTCTACAGCAACAGACCGCACCCATCCCAAATGACCACTAATGACCTAGAGAGGTCAAAGTTTGTAACATAAAGACAAATTGGAAGGTCAAAAAGATATCACTAGTCAACAAAAGTAAAAGAAATCACACAAAATCATGCAAGTGGTAAGCTGCACATTTTCTTAGAATACAGCAGATGTGTCATAGGTACTAGTCAATGCTTTATTTTATAATATGAACCCAGTTGGATGAGAATACCACAGTTTTTCATGATAGAGCACGAAAGTATCAAGATACCTCGGAATTGACAAATAGAAACCCAAAATTTGCTGATGTGCAACCATTTAAACACAGAAGACTTAAGTATCAACAAACACATGTTACACATGAGGCGAAATACTCAAGAGGTCAGGATATGCTCTAGCATACCCAGAATGCATCTAATCTATCATTTTCATTATCACTTGTATAACAGCAAAAGGTTCAATTTATTAAGGAGAATATAACTAGTGCAAATCCTGTTTTTCAAGTGATACATATCTTGGATATAATTTTCAAAATACATTTGGCACGTGCTAAAAAAAGATCAAAGACACTTTAACTAATCTAAGATTCACAAGTTGTGGATGCATTATCGTGGCAAACCGCATAACAAAGTCAAAACATAAATTCCTCTGCAGCAGATTATATATTGCACATCATGAAAGTATAACGCATAAAGCAATTGCTCAAAATTTATGACCTTATGTCATAGCAATTTATTATCTTTTTAGGCTCAGGAGTAATTCCCAACATAAATTTAGAGAAGTTTCTTACTCTGTAATTCTTCCAGGGTGCATGCCAAACTGGACGAGGCCATCTGCTTGGAATTCTTTCCATAATGGCAGAAGTTGAAAAATTCCTGGGAATCAGAAAAATAACATCATATATATCATAAAGGCTATCATGATGACAAGATCCTAGTCATCTCTGATACAATAATCATGTATTCAGAACGAGAATGTTCCAAAGCAAGTTAAGAAACAGAGACATAGTGATCTGATGTGTAAGTTAAGAGGATCAGAATGAGACATGCTAAAATAAATTTTCTCTGAGTTTAAAAACAAAGTCTATAAATCTATTTCTCACGTGCTCCCAGAGAAGAAAATAAAAATTGTTGAAAAGGTAAGAAGCTCCAGTAAGCTTGAAAAAGAACCAACAAAGAGAGGGGCTTATTATATCCTTGTGTCTTTCAGAAGCTCAAGACTTTTAAAGAAAATATAATATTTATAAGGATAACAATTAGCCTGCAGGCTGCAACACAAGCGAGAGCTCAACAAATCTGCACACATAAAGTGCCAGAAAGAAACAAATGAATATAGATTGAATACCTTTCAGATGATACATGAGAGGATATAATAGTTGTGCTCCTGCCTTGAACACCGACATCAGTACTGCACCAATTTTTGCTCAATGTCAGCATCTTAAACTAACAGTAAGAGAGGAGTGAACATAAAATCCTATAAAAACATAAAAAAGGAGACACATACGAGGCTCTAGATTGCCCTGTTGAACTAATCACCAAATCCTTCTGTGGGAATGCCTTTGATTGTTCAGGACCTGCAAAAACCACAATCAACTAAGGAAAAGGAAAATTCCCTGACAAAGTTTTGTTATGTCCAGACAGGACTGTGTCTCTACTAATCTATCTTAGTGTACAAAAGTTCATATGTGCCGAAAGACACCTAGTACTAGTGATGGAAACTGTGTTTTGCTAAGTTTAAATATCTCTTCTGTTTATTTTTATATAAATGAACACAATGTTGCACCTCAACAAACAAAGGAACAAAGATTTTAGGATTCAACAATAGTTGCAGTACCTGGAAGAGCAAGGACATTTGAGGTAGAAGCTTGCTGTGATTGACTTTTTGCAGTAATAGAAGGTTCTGTTGCCAGATTTTTTACTCCTGCATACTCGGTATTGAGCTAAAAGAAAAGGAGCAAGTATATATACATTAATTATCTGAAGAAACAAATACTACAATTATCCAAGATGTACATTATCCCTGTGTTGTTAAAAAAGCAAAATCCTTTCTCCTTCCCTAAAAAATTATGCTGATTATAACAATCTCAAGATTCCCTTTCCTAGGATTGGGAAGGGATGGAATAGAAGATACATTAACAAATAAATTTCTAAAACATCTGCATCTGCACTTAAGCATGTAAAACCAACACTATATAGGACTAACCTTCAGGCTTACCCGAATCTTCTTGCTGCAAAAAAAACATAATTAATCAAATATAAATAACGGTGAATCATCTCAATGAAGTCGAAACTAATTAGCATTCAACTGCAACAGTAAAGAATACTTGAATTGAAGGTTTTGAAAATAAACCTCTCGGAATCGGGTTGCGGAACTTGTCCGTGAGTAGGAGAAAATAGATCGAGCGCTCGTTTAAGTGATTTGAAACTCAGCTTCTTCAGCGATTGGGGCTCTATGGGTAACTCCGAATCCATCGTCTCCCCCGCCATTCGCCTTTGTAATTCCAAGAAAAACAAAGAAAAAATAATTTTAACTGGAATGCACGAGGGTTAGTGAAGGAGTAGCATATAACTCATATATTATTCTACTGTGTGTATATATATCTCATAAACCGGTCGAAATTTAAAAATAATTGAATTTTTCCAAAAAAAATATTGCGAGAACAAATATTTAGAATATATTCTTAATAGAAATATTATTTCCTAATGGGGTTATCATGATTTTATTTTATCATGATTTTATTTGGGATATTTTTCTTACAGAAATCAAATTATTAAATATTTATTAGTATATCAATAAATTTGATCATAATTTTATTTGGGATATATATATTTTTTTCTAATAGAAGTTATCAAATATAATTTATAAATATATATTCTAAAGATTTAAAACGAAAACTTTATAATTTTAGTGTACTTTTTTTTTCTTAATAGAAGTTATCAAATAGTAATTTAGTAATATATATTTTAAAATTTTAAAACGAAAACTTTTAAATTAGGCAATAATATAGTGGGAATTCCTAATAGATATATAAGAGAAAATAATATTTGAAAAAATATTAACAAATAATAATGAATTAAGAAAATATTTTTGAGAAAAATAGAAAAAAAATCTTAATTTGGAATTGATATTAGGTCGCGGATAATCATACACGAGTTTTTGCTCTACACACTCATCTTAATTTTTATTCAACTCACATATTGAATGCTCTATATTACCCCTCCTGTAAAATGTCGACCACACTGGCCAAATTTTAGAAAGGTCGACCATTAAGAATTACGAATTGCGGCCCAACTCACCTCCGAATACTTAAAGATTTGGGCGAGTTGCCCCAGAAGAGGACGAACTCGCCCAACTCGTCCATCTATCAAGAAATCGGGCGAGTTCAGCTCGCCATTCTCATGTATGATTTGGCGAGTTCGCCCAATGCCTCGCCCGAGACGCCCGGGTTGAGCTCGTCCATCCTTGCCGAGGGAAGTAGCCCGGGCTGAGCTCGCCCATCCTTGCCGAGCGAAGTCGCCCGGCCGAAGCTCACCCATCCTTGCCATTCGAGCGAAGTCGCCTCGGCCTAGCTTGCCCGTCCTTGCCGAGCGAAGTCGCCCGGGCCGAGCTCGCCCGTCCTTGCCATCCAAGTGAAGTCGCCTCGGCCTAGATCGCCTCCCTCGCCAAGCCAAGTCGCCGAGGCTGAGTAACTTAGCTGAGCTCACTCCGCCAACCAAGTTAAGTCACCCGGCCAAGTTGTCATCCATATGAAGGGAAGCCAAGACTTGGCCATCCATCCATTATGTTTGTGATCCGAGGACAACATTAGCTAGGAAAATAAGTCAAAGTTTCCCGGAAACCAAGGTCTGATTTTGGCTAGCTAAATACGCCAACAATCAAAATCAGGAAATCGCCCTCAATCCAAAGAGGTTGTTGGTTCTATTATCAGGAGCTCAAAAGGAAAACTTAGGTGCAGATCTCAAGGGGTTGCCTGCAAACCGCCAAAACAGAATCTACCCAGACAAGAAAACTTGTCTAGTTAAGCATAACTAGGATTTAGAGTCCACTTTAGAGTCCAATGTAGTTGTTCCACATTAAATGCTTGGTCGAGCTCGCCTTGGAATGCGAGTGAGACAAGCTGATCATCTTGTACTATAAATATGAGCATTTAAGACTCATAATACGGTCAAAAAAGTTCACATTGAATACAAAGGTTTTATCAGCCAACAAAAGAGGCCATTGACCCAAATCCTCTTGCATTTTACTTTCTCGCATTTAACACCCATCATTAACATTCAATGGAGAACATTCGATCTGTTCTTCATTAATCATTCCTAGTTTTCACCATTAATACTTGTTTACAGTATCAATCAACATAGCCACATTCAATATCTCGTTCCGTAAATTTTGGTAAACAACAATATTTGTAAATTTAACCTTGATCTACTTTGTCTAGACGATAAATGTAAAACATGCAAGCAATGTTACTTATAAATAAGTGTTTAAAAATGTGTAATTTTCAATATATAACTATATATTTCTTATACTTATTTAGTTATGGTTGTAATGATCCTTTTCAGACAGGGTCATAAGGTAGTTATTGTGAATAGTTTTTATCTGCAATTAGCTAGGTGGCAGCAAGTTTTAACCTTGATCCTTTTGTTAGGAATAGACATAAGTAAGAAAATGGTGTGAAACTGCAAGTTTGATGTGTCTAATTTTCTACATTCCTGGTGGAAAGGTTAATCCAATATTGTTAAGTTATACAATATTATGTGCTCCAAACCAACAACCTGAACTTCTGCTACACTTTAACAAATTTATTCTCATTTGGATTAAACTCTGTCATTTATGTTTTATAATTTGTACATGGTTTGAACTCTAAAATGGTTTCTTAGACATATTATAAGTCGAATTTGAGAGCATACATGTACAATTGATGATCAATATATTTCTGGAGCTACAAATATAATGAGGCACAAATCCACCTAAAATATCTGCATGTTTCTCTCCGCTCTGCTGCACCTTCACAAGTTGTTCAATTTTTTAATGTTCACACTACATTTATAAGGTTGGTTTCACTATTTAAACAACTTGGTTCTCATACTTGTAGTAGCTCTCTAAGTCAGACCTTGGATTTGCCTTTGGCCACACGTGATCTACGGACCGCTTCCTGGATTTGTATTTCGTGTTGTTTTAGCATATCGTCCATATTGCCCCCTGGGCGCATTAATGGCCCCGAGCGAAAGATTCTATTTTTCTTTGGTACATAACCCTGTAGACATATATAATCAGTGTCTGATAATATGATTACTATTGAAAGAGATTCATCTAGAAATTAAATAAAATTTTAAGTGAAAGAACTTACTATTGATCCATTGTTGGAATTAGTTCCATTGGACAAGTCTAACGCGAGACTATGTAGATCAGAGCCTTGTCTTGAGATTTTTACGCCAGAGCTAAATGTCGTCTGTGTTGGGATTGAATGGCTAGCAGTAGCATCATCCTTTACCTTTTCATGGGACGAGTATGGATGAATCACATAATTACAAGTACGAGGGTATCCATTCTTCACATTCTCTCTCTTGTCAACTTTGCCCTTATTTGATTGTCCCTATTATAATATCGACAGTCGAAAAAAGAATAGAGAGGGAGCTAGGTGAGCTTAGATAAAGAATTTGAACATACAAACAACTTGAATTATTACTTACATATTCAGCTGCACGTCCAACTTTTACTTTTCGCCTGACCGAAAACAAATGTTGTTAAACATATATGTATGAAAAGAAGAAGAATACATGATCAAAAGGAACAGTTTTTTGCATGCTACCTTGTTGGCTCCTCTTCTTGTAACTTGGCATCGAGTTCCTTACTTGGAGGATACTTAGGCAAGGTAGACGGATGAGATGGAAGAGGATTTGATGTGAAGAACTGGAATTGAAAATATATCATGTCAACATTGTAATCCAATACGAATGGCAATGGCAACAACAAATTAAGTTAAGTACCTCGGTTGTGAGTGCAGAAGAAGCGGTGCCTCTGAGGTCGGGATCAATAGAGAGGAGTTGTTGCACGATAGTTAAAGCAGACGAAGGAAAGTAGTTGAATACATCTGCAACACGGCGTTTGTAAGGGTGTTGTGACTTGAAACTAGTTGCATGAGGAAATTTGGAGGATTTAGCCCAATATTCGTCCGTAGGTGAACCACATAGTTTGAATATCTTATGCATTTGCTCCACTTCCGTTCTTCCAGGCATGATAGGTTTGCCTGCAAACAATTCAGCAATAATACAACCAGCACTCCACATATCTATTTCTACTCCGTACTGCGTCGCACCTAGCAGTAGCTCGGGGGCTCTGTACCAAAGAGTAACCACATGACTAGTCAACTGCTGCTTTTGATCACGCCTAAACAACGTAGCTAGACCAAAGTCTGCAATTTTAAGGATCCCGTTATTGTCAACGAGAAGATTCGACCCCTTAATATCTCGATGGAGAACACCGCGGCTATGGCAGTGCTCAAGTCCCAAAAACATTTGCAGAGCATAACATTTAATCTGCAACCACATTACAATCATATCTGAAACATTAGTTCGTATGGGGAAAAGTATTAGTTTGTAGGTTGAACAATATCAACACTTTTTCAATATACAACTAATAGTTTTCATCATATGTAAATCCCAGTATAAATCAAAATGAAGGAGTACCTGTGGTTCAGTGAAGTTGACCTTAGGCGATGCAACAAGTCCTGCAAGATCATGTTCCATGTACTCGAATACAAGGTACAAAGTTGGTGAAATCCTGGAAGTGACTATACCTTGAAGCTTCATGACATTGGGGTGGTCTAACCTGCGAAGAATGCAAATCTCTCTTGCCATAAAACGAACACTCTCCGGGTCCATATTAACAAATCTGACCTTTTTCATGGCTACAATTTTATCGGTTGCTAGGTCGCGGGCCCTATAAACACTACTGTATGTTCCCTCTCCAATCTGCAGCGGATCCAGGATATTCAATTTGGGAGTACGATTATAATTTAAATAGTATTCACTTCTGTCCAAAACTTGTCTCTTTCAATAAAAGAGAATAAAGTACCTACATCTTTTTCAACTATCTATCTGAATTACATCTCAATTCATTACTTTTACTCACAAAAAGTCATTTATTTTAATAAGAAATGAAGGCAGATACGTACTTTGTTTAGTTTTTGGTAGGATTGGGGAGTGCGAGGAGTCCAACCGTGAATGGCGTCGCCTGCAACGGAAGCAAGCCATGAGGGCCATCCCGCAGCCACCTGCTCTGCTTTCGCCACACCTACTACAACTCTGCATATTTTCTCCTCTGTCATCCTCGTTGGATTTGGTTCTAACATCAATTTCCTAGACTTTGGTATCTCGATTACTCTTACCGAAGATTTTCTTGCTTCCAGCTTGTCATTTTCAGCAGCATAATCATAATCATGTATGTTATAAGGATCTTTTGAGCACATGCTACCCATTATAATTAATTCTTTCTCGATCAATATATATAACTGCTAGTTTCTTCTTCCTGATGCAGAATCAATCACATACTTGTTGAAAGAGATATCAATTCTGCTGCTTAATTATTTGAAACAGCTTGAGGCCTCACTTAGCTCTGTTGCAACAAGATAATAAAAATATATTTTCAAGTCACATATATAAAAAAACTCAAAATTGCATAAGAGAATGAATTAAAGGGCAGAGAAGAAGCACTAATGTTAAATGAAAAAGTTATGACATACATGTATGAGCTGACCCTTTGTTTAAAGGTTTTGATTAGATTCTTGTATACTAAAACGGTATATGTTTGTTACCTTGAATAGGAAGTTAGAGGGCAGTTGTAGCTACAGAGTATTGTTGCATGAAAACAGAGGTGTTCCTGGATCATATTCTTCTCCATTTGACAAACATACATACACATCACTTTCTCTTTCAAATTCAATTTCAATTTCTGTGTTTGTGGTTTGGTGGGTGGGTGGGGGTTGGCAAAGATTTTTTTTGGTTAGAGCTGCTTAAGCACTTTGTGATGTTTCTTCAAGTTGGAGACGTGCGATGCAGTAACTAATATAAGAGGTGAGTGGGGCCCATAATCCCACTTGGAACAACACCCTTCCAACTTCCATCTATTCACATCCAATTTTGCAATTTTGACCCCATCTTCTCAGTATTTCCTTTTCACTACATATCGAGTGATTCTTTTGCCAATATTGTCCTTATTATTTATTCAATTCCAATCAGTACAATTGCACTCTACAAAATCCTCTAGCGGTGCGGCTTCGGATTCTTATTTCACGTCGTGTTTTATCCTCCGGTGTTTAAATGCCTCCGAATTTACGCCACGTGTCCATTCGATCCACTCCGTTCACACCCGTCCGGAGTGGTTCATGGTTCACCCTTCCCGAATAGACCATGATTTAGGGTTTATTATTTAGTGTTTAGGGTGTAGATGATTCACCGACCCCATAAACACGCGGGCGTAAATCCAAGAAATGAAACACCGAGGATGAAATAGAACTTTGTGAAAACAGTGAAACCAACATTTAGCTAGCGGTGTGTATTCGCTGCCATTTTGAAACAATAAATTATGACAAAAACTCATATTTAGCACAAATAAGAACGTCTCAATGAGGCAAATATCCGTCGATCTTATCCTCATAAATTATTTGTATTGTATATTCATTTTAAATCTTTTAAGTATGAATTCTCAATTCGTATATGTTAATTTAAATAATATTTCAAGTCCGAATTCTCCTCTTCTGATTGTAGCTAAAAAGATAATAAGAGCCTTTTCATGAAAAAGAAAAAAGATGGTTAAGTTAAGAGTCACAAAATACTGCTCCATATTCTATTTAATTATATTAGAAGCCTTGACAAAAGCCTACCTATAGTGCATTTGTGAAACGTCGAATGACCATGTGTTTTCTAAGCCCATTTGTATCCAAGTTGTACCATTAAATATTTCAAAATGAAAAATAAAGTACGGAATGCGACTTTGGCTAAATCAAGATTCCTATTTACAAGACTAGTATGTACAATATTTTTGCATCTATTTAAAAAATATTTTTCCTACTAATAAATAAACGGCGATCCTTAATATGTAGTTTTTTTTTTTTTAAGTAACCAATTACCATAGTGTTGTGTTCGAATAATTAATCATATTAATCGAACACGTCAAAGTGACACGTGTAATATTCAACTATTAAAATAATCATGCTTTCGATGGACAAGTGTGCTCGCCGCTTGCCGACCAAACAAGTTTGTTCGCCACCGCCACTTGTCAACCAAGCGAGCATGCTTCATGCCGACTAAAGTGAATTTTGTTCGCTAGCTCGCCCGAGCAAGCATCATTTGTTCGGCCTCGCCGCCTAACGAAAACAAGTTTGCTCGTCGGCTCACCGCTTGCCCGAACGGACACGCTTTGTTAAGCTAGCCTCTTCTTTCGCCGAACGAGCAAATACACTTCAACTCGCCAAATCGGCATAATGACCGATCTTTATCTTGAGATAATCCTCAAGATATGTTGAAATGACGATCGAGCAAAGAAGAAAATTAGATAGCCTGAATTGAATAACCTCAAGGTCAAGATGTCCGAATTCGAAGAATCAACTTCGATGCTCGAGTAACCTCGAAGGCTCGGATAACCTGAAGGCTCAAACAACCTGAGGACTCAGACAACCTGAAGGCTCAGACATCCCGAAGGCTCGGATATGCTCGATGAGGATACTTTTCCTATATAAAATTGATATGTCCGAAGGAGCGAACAAGACAATCAGTCGAGCAAAAGATGATTTGGACGATCAAAAGAGTGCCTTATAGACAAGCAAATGCAAAGATCAACCAGGAAGACGAAGTTGGAAACGTGGCGGCATCACATGAGTTCTTGCAAGACCCGAAGTCTCCAACTCATGCTTGCCAAACCAAATTTCATGCTTGTCAAAGTACTATAAATAGAAGAAAAAAAAACACAAGAGACGTGTTCGAAAAAAAAAAATCCCGGAGGGGTAAGGTTCACAAAAATTTCCCAGTGGTGATATTCGAAAAAAATTCGAGTTCGCACACTTACTCTCCAAATCATCTTCTCTCATAGAAGTTCATCTCATGAAAAGTATGTTGTACTATGTATGTAAATCTCGTAATACAATATCCCTGGCTTGGCATGCCCCCAGAGTAGTCATTCACTTACGAACTGGGTCAACAATTTCCTGTTATTTATCATATTTAGTACACGTACTTATTTTGTTTGTGAGTTGTCATCAATTAGCCACATAATATTCTCCATAAAAACGACTGCAACAATTGGCGCCAGAATGAGGGTACCAAAAACCAACCCATACACAATCCCGTAGTTAGCCGAAAGCGAAAAAAGAAATATAATGCCTCAATCTAGGAATACACGTACAGAGAGGTCGGGACAAAAGTCGACCTCACGATCGAAAAAGAGGCTCGGCGTCAACCTCACAAAGATCGAGACGATGGAGACCATCAATCTTGAAGATATTGCCAACGATCCGGGCGGCCCAATAAAGGCCATCACTTTCTTTGCTACGAGCCACGAAAGAGAGGGCCGAAAAAGAGTTGGCCAAGTTAAAAACTCAAGATGATGATGATCGGCGCCGCGATACACCGAGCGATGAGCAAGTTAAGATAAAAAGCTACACGGCGGCGGGCTAACAAAAAAGCCGATGATTTGTCGGATGACGAAATTTGCCTCAAGGGTCCGCACCATCGGCGTTTGGGCGTTTGAGACTCTCATCAAAGACCGAATCGGCAATTATAAGCGGCGACGGATCCCGGGGTGGAACAACCGATAAACATGCCGACTCGCCGATCCTCATGATCGTCCACATCCCGAACAAAAATCGATGGAACCAAATTGTCTATCCATCATCGATTGGGTAGTCAGGACGAACTTGAAAGGGGGCCCCCATCACGAGCATGACCCCTCGGTCCTCATGATGGGACACAACCCGATCCAAGTCTGCTCGGCCCACAAAATTTGCGGAAATGCGAAAAAGCCATCGAAGGCTTACAGGCCGACCTGGCCGCAACTAAAGGACTCCCTCGGCGAGCACAATACCCTGCTCGCCACTAACACCAGCGATCATGGCGGCCGAAATACAAGAGAAAGTGGCGAAGATCCGACCACCAATCCCCATGTTCGATCTTTGAAGTCCGGCCCACATGTTCATCTCAACAAATACTCGACTTAATGATCGCCATGGGCGCCACGAAAGCGACAAAGAAGGCCGATCATTCCCCATGACTTTGGGTGATCGAGCACATAGATGGTTCTCTACTTTTCCCCTTTGCGTCTATCACATCTTTTGCTCGGTTGGGGACGAAAATTCTGTCCCCATTTCTCATCCATGTGTGCTTTCCCGACCAAAAACAAAGGTTGGCACATTTTTCCCAACTAAGGGGTGAGTCAGATCGAGCATACATCGAAAGATTTGATAAATGTTTGTATGATGGGGCCCCAGTTGAAGAGGATGCCAAGATCCTCGCGGTGGTTTGGAGGCGACCACGAATCTGGATATGTGGAAAGCCATGCATCGAGGATTGGTCGAACACATATTCCAAATTCGGGAAAGCGAAAGCCAAGATCATAGCCATGCGAGATCTGCTTTCGCCCAATCACGATTAGGTCGAAAAACAACAACAACAAAAAGTTTTTGGTAAAAAGTGATGAATGAGGGGGTACAAACCCCGGGGTCTTTTCGCACCATTCAAGAAAGAAGCAAAAACACCCTCTGAAGTCTTCTGGGCGTTTCAGCAGAAACAATTTTTAATCAAATCAAAGATCGGGACATGTTGGATAGGCCTCGAAGAATCATAATGGACAAGAATCGGCTTAATGCTTCCAAATATTGTAATTATCACGAGTACATCGGGCATAATACAGAAGATTGTCGCGATTTACTTCGTCAACTTTGGAAGTTATAAGAAGAGAATCGTCTTACCCAATTCCTAAAAAAAGCGGCGTGAGAGACTCCCAAACGTAAAAAAAATAGGAGATCGTGGGGTAAGCGAAAAAGTCAAGAAACATCGGACAATGATCCCGAAGAATCCGTAAGAGGTCCGAATTACCCAAAAGAGGGCTCCTACTATGGGTAGAGGTCGAAAAAAGTCAAGAAATCCACATGATACGTCCCCGACTATGGTCCGAAAGGGTGGATGCTTATCGGCAATCGACACTATCGATCGAGCATTTAAAGAAGATGGAGATCGTGCCATGCAAAGCATCCATCGGTGAAGGTGGCGAGCATATCGGTTAAGACGCCACCCTCTCACCAAATCATGTTCTCTAAAGACGATCTCGACGGCATAATCACCCCCCCACAATGACTCTCTAACCATCGGTATTTCGTCTCGCCGGTTTGAAGGTGCACCGCCTCTGGTTGATCTTTGGAGCATATTTTTTGTTAAATCGACACTCTGCACCAAATGGAGAAGCATGTTGGGGACTTGAGTAGCTATATAGAACCATGTGATCACACCATCATGGGTTTTGGGGAATCAGAAACCGGCCCTATGGTATGATCGGGTTAGAGTCGAGTTAGAATCAACTCTAAATCCGGCGATCCGACGAACTAGAATGCTAGATTTTGTAATCATCGATGCTCGCTCTACTTATAATGGGTTTCTAGTCCGCCCGTTTATTCAGAATTTAAAAATTTGCTGTTCGACTTATTATTCTTTGTGTTAAATTTCCAACACAAGATGGAACGGGTAGCGTAAAAGGTGACGAGAAAAAAGCTCGAGATTGTTTGCTATCATGTGCACCAGAAAAGCAAAATATCGTTAACATGATGGAGCAAACATGGGAGATCGGAGAGTCAAGCCAACAGCAAATCGTTGCCAAAATACCCTTTAACGAAAGCACACCTCCATGCGCGAACACGAAATGCAGGATGGTAACTCATGTCCCCGATCTCCCGGATCTAATGAATATTGATCCACCAAACGAGTTAGCGGACTAGAACCTCGCGTAGGTTTTGAACCTATGGAGGTAGATAACGAACACCGGGGGTCGATTGAAGATCCTCGGTGGAAGCAAAAAAAGCGAGCAACATCTGTCGAACAACTGGAGTCTATCAATATCGACCGAATGGGACCGGAGTTAGAAGTATTCATGGGTTCTAATTACGGAACCATTCCGAACATAAATGATCGCATATCTTCAAGCAAACTTGATGTGTTAAACAGTCGCACCAGGACATGGTTGGCATTGATCCCAAACATGCATGTCACTCTCTCAACCTTGATCCAACACAAACTCCAGTAATCCAGAAGCGCTGAAAGTTTAGTCCGGAGAAGTATGCAGCTATGAATAGTGAAATCAAAAAATTGCTCGACAATAAACTGATTCGAGAGGTAAAATGCCCAAGATGGCTTGCGAACCTTGTGCTCGTCCGCAAGTCTAACGGAACTTGGAGACTATGTATAGATTTCACTGATTTAAACAAGGCATGCCCAAAAGATAATTTCCCGATGCCACATATCGATTATTTGGTCGATAATCTGAGAAATTAGAGCTCATGACCTTCATGGATGCATTTGTTTGGCTATCACCAAATACCCATGCATCCGGACGATCAAAAAGAATACTGGCATTCTCGAAGAAAAATGAATATGTATTGTTGGCAACACATGCCATTCGGATTAAAGAATGCTTTGAGCAACATATAAACGTTTGGTGAACAAAATGTTCAACGAACACATCGACCGAACAATTGAGGTGTATATTGATGACATTGTGGTAAAAAGCGAACACAAGGAAGACCACATCACCCACCTCGCACAAACGTTTGATATTTTTAGGGAATACAACATGAAGCTAAATCCGAAGAAATGCAGCTTTGGGGTTCACTCAGAAAATTCCTAGGACATATGGTCACCACGGGAATTGAAGCGAACCCATCAAAGATTCAAGCCATGCTCGACATCACAGACCCCGGAGAGTGAAAGAGGTCCAAAAATTAACCGGATGTTTAGCCTCCGTAAAAATTGTTTATATCACAAACCGGGGACAAATGCAAACTTTTCTTTGATGCATTAAAGAAAGGGAAATTCCATGCGACGAGCATTGCCAAAATGCATTCGAGTCATTAAAGCGGTACCTTGCGAGATACTCAAACATTGTCTAAGCTTTGCTTCGAGCGAACAACTTTATCTCAGATTTTTCTTTGCATCCGAGCATGCAATTAGCGCTATGCTCGTTTGGGCGGAGGGGACAACACACTTGCCCGCTTACTATGTAAGCCAGTCAAAAAATGAAGAAAGCCCAGAGCTCGGCGACCTCCATTGGAAAAATTGGCATATCGCTCGTTATGAGTGTTCAAAATTGCGACCATACTTTTTCGATCACTCAATCGGTGGCAAGAAACCCTGGTATTAACCACATTCCCATTGCGACAAGTCCTCCACCGACCCGGACAATCAAGGGGCGGATTACTCAAGTGGGCGGTGGAGTTAAATGATTGGCATTACGTTAAAGATTCAGTCACCTGCGATGTCACAAACAATGAAGGGCGGTATGGCGATTTCATGGTAGAGTTGACATATCCACAAATGCCCGAAAAAGCTTGATTCGACCAACCATGGCATATGTATGTAGATGGCTCATCAACAAGTTCAAGAGCCGGAGCGGCGTGGTTCTCATCGAATTTAACTTGACAAACTTTCACAACGACCATCCGTTTTGATTTCCCAACCACAAATAATGAAGCCCCAGTACCAAGCTTTGATCATTTGGGTTACACATGGCTATGATATAATGGGAATTCAAAGGTGATGATTTACATCGATTCTCGGATAATCGTATACCAAGTAACAAAGTAGTACGAGGCCCGAGGCGAACATATGACACAATATCGAGAATTAGCAAAGGAGTTGCTTGAACAATTCGAACAAGTTTACATAGAACAGTTACCCGATTGGGTAATTCGTTCGTTGATGCCTTGGCACGCCTGCAACAATGAGAATGAGTGAGTTTAACACGACGGACATTGTGGTCGTCACAACTTGTTCGCCATCAATTCCCGAGTTGTGGTTTCCCATATAACAAAGTAGCAAGAAACCGGATGACTTCAATTTTAAATTACTTACAAAAAAGGACTTCTCCCCGAGAATAAAGCACAAGCTACTACTCGCCTCAAACTACAATCTGCTCGTTATACTATCTTAGACGATCATTTATATAAAAGAACTTTCTCACTTCCACTATTGAAGTGTATTACTCTGAAGAGGGTCATATAATTTTGGAGCAGATTCATGATGGAGTATCACGAAACCATACATCTGTGGGCTCGTCCCGCACATAAAATTATCGACAAAGGTTATTCTTGGCCGACCCTCAAAAAAGATTCGGCTCACAGATATGCTTCGCGCGTGTCACAAAGTGCAGTACATGCCCCACTTATTCAAAGCCCACCAAGAACTAGTGTCGGTTTATAGCCCATGGCCATTTGCTAAATGGGGAATCGATTTGATTGACCCATTTCCTCTTTGGCATATTAGGGAGTAAAATATGCCATTGTTGCCGTTGATTACTATACTAAATGGGCGGAAGCCGGGCTATTGTTAAAGTCACCGAACAAAGAATGTGGAACTTTGTTTGGAAAAATATCATTTGTCGTTTTGGGCTTCCCCAATCATTGGTAACGGATAATGGCAAAGCAGTTCGATGGAAATGAATTAAAAAAAAATTGTGCTCATTGGGGCATAAAAAAACATTACTCAACTCAGTATTATCCCCACAAAACGGATAAGTTGAAGCCAGATTAATAAAATTATCAAGCATACCCTCAGGCCGGACTTGATAATTTCAAGGAGGATGGAAATTTGAAGAGTTGCCGAAATATTATGGGCCTATCGAACAACTTTCGAACATCAATCTGCGAAAACCCCATTTACCTGGCATTTGGTCGCGGAAGTCATTATACCCGAGAAATAAAGATTCCGAGTCATCGGACAATGACTTTGGAGAGCACATCAATGACCAAAGGCCGCCTGAAAAGTGCAAACACTGTTAGAAGAAAAATTTTTTAATTTTTTGAGGTAAAAGATTTCAAGAACGCCATGTACAAAAAAAATTAGAAAAGTTATATAACTCCAAAGTCCGAACACGAAGGTTTAATGTGGGCGAAAGCCGGTTTTAAGACGAGCAAAGGGGGTATCGGTGGTGTGTTTGGTCGAGCATGGGAAGGTCCATTCGAGTTCTGAATGTTTGTTAAATGGGCCATATGATTTGGAAGACTGAATGGAGTCCCATTGTCTACTTTCGTGGAATCGTCAAATCTGAAAAAAAATATTATCGATGAATGACGAGCATAATCGCCGAAAGCACACTCAACCACTCAGCAACGAAGCATAATCGCCGAGCACACTTTCGACCAGATCAAATGAACAACCATCGCGAAAGGTTGACGTGTAAGATTTGTCGAGAGCACACTCGGCCACTCGAAAGGAAGAATTAAACGAACGAGCATAAATCGGCCAAACATAACTAGCTATTCAAATAAGACGAAATCTTGGGCAGATTGGTCATGAAGGAAGAACACACACCGGTGTTCGTTTTACACAAATCTTCTAGAAGAAATTCGCCCAAGACTATTGAAAGATAGAAGATAAACACGTGTCAAAATAAATTGAGAAGATGGTGGCAACCAAAAAAATTAATATTTATGAAAGCGTGTCAATCATTGATTAAGAATCCATTAGGCAAAAAAGGCAGCAGATGTCAAAAAGAGGATTCAAAGCGGACATATGTCAAAAGAAGGAGTTAAAGCAAGAAGGCCAACACCAACTAAGCTATCCCAAAGACTGTTTGGGATAGTACTATAAATAGGCATATATTGATAGGCAAGAAAAAGTGGAAAAAAATAGATAAAAAGAAAAGAAAAAAAAACTACGATTATCGGAAGAAAGTTGGTTCAAGATGCCTCCCCACGAAGAATCCAAAGACGATTCGACTATCATTTTGTTTGAATCGAGCATCCGTCTAACACTTATCCTAAGTCACGAGCTTTATACCCCATAAGAGACACTCCGAGCCAGCATGTGTTGGCGCTCGTTCACGGACTCGGGATGCTTTTTATATACAGAGTCATGGTTGCCACTCCACGTTACTCAGTAATAATTTGAATTATGCGAAAATAGTAAATCACTACCCCCACGCATCCCCAAAATCTCTTCCGGAAGGGAGGGATGTCGTGGTATCCGCCGGAACAACATCGCGGGATCTTGATGCTCGCATCTATCTAAAATTGAAGGGACAAAATGGTCTAGATCTAATTTATTTTTTGAAGATTTTGCTCGTGCACGATATAAGGCGGCGGCGTGCTTTCGCCATGCATGCTCATGTCCGCAACTGCCCGCATAATCACAACTTGTCCGGGAGGACAAACGCTTATCTTCTTCTTTGCTTGAGCATGTTTACTTAAAAGAAGGGTAGGTGGACAGTCGATCCGCCTTGTGCTTGTCAACATCAATTCCACCGACTGACGACGAGATGAGGCCTCATGTCTATTCAAGACAAGGTTTAAATTCAAAACCATAGTTTGATGTCTATAGTTATGTGTAATAGACAAAAGTTCTTCAAATGTAAAATCTCAACTCCAAAATTACTAAGTGTAATAGAATATTCCGAACGTGTTGCAAAAACATTTTTGCTTGTTAAGATTTTCTAGTTGAAGTTTATTACATCGAGGTCGCACCTAAACCGGACGACCAACAAAGACGAAACGAGCCCCGAAGTCTATGTTCACCGACAAACCGGATTAGTACTCTAATACCCATGTAAGACCCAAAAAAACCGTGAGTAATGGGTACGCAATGCGAAAAGACGACTCGTGCTTACAGATACCTTGGTCAGAAAAAAAAAGCGAAAATTGATGAGTCGCGGGTCGCACCTAAAATAAGATGGCGAGTATGAAGTGATCGCGCCAAAATAAGACGATCGCCCATCTCAACCAAGAAAAGGGGGGTTGCATAAAGTTAACCCATCCGTCGCACCTAAATAAGACGATCAACCGATTACACCTCAATAAGACAATCAAAAACGAAAAAGAAGTCGGGGGGGACATAGACAAACACAATGTTCGAATTCATTCGGAAGAAAAGAGGTATAAACTAGAAAGCAAAAATTAACATCAAGCAACACAAGCATCACCATTCATCAATCAACAACATTCATCCTCAACAATCGGGTTAGAGTAAATTGTTCAATAAGCAAATTCAACCATTCAATTTCGGGTTGTTCGAACAAAAGAGAAGAAGACAAAAATTACACAACAATTGTTCAAAGAAAGCAAAAATTACACTAAGGAACAAATTCGTTGTTGTGGGTGGGTGGAAGCGGCGTGATCGAACAAATCATGCCCCATTTACTCGGCCCTTCACGAACGACTCCTCCAAAGAAGATTTTTATACTGGCCCTACTACTTCGCCAGATAGCATATTTTGCTCGACCGGAGGTCCCCTTTGTTCGCTCTCTTTTTTTAAGATCGAACCCGTGCTCGAACCCCAAAGAATTGTGGAGAGTTTGGTCGACAACATCAACAATATCCGCATCCGAGCCATCTTCCTCATCCAAAATGGGATCATCAATCTCGATCCCTTCGAAAGATTGGAGAAATCGCTTTCATCGCTCAAATCGAGATATCGGAAGGTTGCGATCCGGGGATTGTCGATCGTGTATACGAAAATGGGATATGAATTTTGGGGCAATTTGTTCGGCGATGAGTGTGTGTCGAAATTTTGCGAATCGGATGGCATCGGCAAAAAGCACATATGTAAGAGAAGTTTGACATGGAATCAACATACTCCTCACTGTGCAACCTTGAATTTTTGAGACCCAAACGATCTAGTGTTGGTCTCTTCAAAGAATGATGAGTTGTTGGCGAAAGCAAATTCTTCTCACATTCCATGACCTCGATGTCGGTTATGAGTTTGGAAGAAGCTATCAAGAAACCATTCATTTCATTCTCGAACTCTTCTTATGCCGTTTTCACCACCTCCTCCCCGAAGTAAGGCCTAACTCCTCCCCTCGCTTAGGGAAAGCAACTTCCTTTGAAAAAGGCTTGGCGAGCATCCTCTTGAGCCTTACGAGCATCCGCTGAGCCGAGGATACCCGTCCCTGAGCCAACCTCACTTCATCCTCGAAAACATTCCGGGATTTGCTTTCATAGAATGTTGATTTATCGTTCACCTCTCTTCAAAAACTTCATGAGAGCCAAGTAGTTGGCATGAAGATTGGCGGACTCAAAGATAAGCTTTCTCAAGACTCTAGAACCAAAGATTGGCCCCGATGTACCGCTAGGCCAAAGTTGCATGGTTTCCAAAGGTGTTGGACCCTTGGTGGCCTCTTTAAGCTCAAGAGTCCATGCTCAGATGAGTCTCATCATGCCTTCTCACATGCTCAGAATGCCGTGAACTTCATTTAACACTTGGTGAGCGAAAAAAATTTTCAATTCTATCAAGAAAAAATGCATCAAAGGCGCTTAATCTGCTCAACCTACATGTACACCCGAGCAAACAAACATGACAAAGCGACCAAAATTAATGAAAAGGAAATGCTCCAATAAAAGCGAACAAAAACGTGACTGCTTAAATTGCCTTTGTTTTAGACCTCAAATGATCGTTGTTTCTTATCCCATCCCAAAAATGATTTATCCTCGGGGGCCGGAGAGGAGGTTTTTTATCTTGGAAAATATTATTGGGTCCAAGTTCGAGGTCCAAACGGAGGAGGCCCTGGAAGATGTACCAACCTCCATTTCAACTATTTAATGCTCGACCGGACCAAAAGACCAATTAATGGAAAGCTATTTGAGGCCTTGAATTAATTAATTAGATAATCTTAAACACGGAAATAATGACTCGGAGCGTGATGTTGTATTGACCTCCCAGATGGATAGTCTTGGGATTAATTTGAAGATCGTTTATCGGCTTGAATTATATTATTTCTCAATATTGCGAGAAGGTCCAATCTTAATATATTTCTTTGCCCCCGAGTAGCCCAACATATAGTCCATTAAGTTCCCTCCTTGGTCTTTTTAAATTTTTTGCGACGGATGGAATGAAGATATGTATTCTTGAAATACAAGATTATCTCATTAAATTCAAGAAAACGAGCTACCTATACAAGATTATCTCATAAATGATTCCCATTTTCAAAAATTTTCAAAAAGTAGAAAATATAGTGGGCAAGAAAAATTTTCTTGATTTTCGAGTTGTCCTCTCGGTCGACTGGACTCCAAATCTTGGATTCTTGCACCTATAATTTTCCAAAATTCCATATCAGAAAAAGTCTTATATGGATATATTCAAGATTTCTTGGTTTCTTTTCCTGCTTGCCTCGCCTCCTATAAATAGGGGATGATTAGATTTGCTTCCATGTCTTTGAAATATTAGCAAATCACCACCAACAAAGTTTATTTTTTTCCTTTTTTTAACAAGCTCTTGAGGTCTTTTTTGTTCGAAACCATTTCAAGATGCTTTCCCGGATGTACTCACCCGCAGATTCGCATAGTCCATAATAGTTTTTATATTTCATGATATGTTGTGAAATTATTATTTGAAAAATATACACAAAATGCGTTCATTATACAAAAATTCAGAAGCGAACAAAGAGTACAACACATATGCAAATGCAAAAACAATTCTTACCAAATAGGATTAATAAAGAATAAGATGGTGAGGGGATAACGTTTTTGGAAGCCTCCTTTTCTTTCTTTGAAAATACGGGCGGTATTCAAAGTCTTCACAGATCGTTTACAACACGAGGCTCGAGATCGATTTGCGGGTGAATGCAAAAAACAATTCATAAAGAACTTTGCTTCAAAATAACCGTCGTTGGTCTCTTTTGTCCGTCGATTGATTTGCGTACCGAATTCTTTGTCCATGGAGAATAAGTTAAAAATCGGTTCAAAATTCAAGAGCAAAAGACACAAAAATACTTACTTTGGTAAACCCCAAAATCTGTGGGGATATCTAAGCGAGCATCCGGTTCGCTTCGGAAGCCGTTCTGCTCTTCCAATCGCCCCAACGAACCGAATTTTTCCTTCCAATCACTAATTTTGTTCGGACATCCTCAATGATCTTGCACTTAGCATTTGCTTGCATGAACAACCATCCATGTTAAGCCTTCCGGACGGGTCAAATGCACTAGCCGTGCAAGTTCAATTTTATTGTGGATAATATACGGGCTTCGTTTTTGCGAACAAAGTCAAGAAGCTCATAATCATGTGCCACCCATTCGACCAATGCGTAATAATAATGTTCCATTCTACGAGCAAACGAGTGATAAGCCGGATGGAGTGAGAATCGAGACCCGCTTCCATCGTGTCTAAATTCATAGCAACACAACCCTCGGGAGGTTGATCTGCTTTCGCTCATCGGGACCCGCGCCCGAAAAAACACATCTTTTTTGGGTTTCATAATTCCTATACAAATTGAAAGCGAAAGCATATCAACATCAATTACGCCACAATTTTGCTTTCGCGGGTACTCATTCTCAACCCTAGTCCTATGAGGTTGTTCGGGCCAATCAAAATTATAACGAGCATTATACTCGATATATGTTGGGCTATGAGGAAGACCAACAGGGATATCGAAGTTACGTGGTTCTTTGCTTTCGCCGCCTAACCCTCTCGCTCGACTCATCGACATTCACATCCATCAAGGATTCCTCCCTCACATTATCATCATCCCTATTTACATCAAGACTATTTACAACCCTAGACCTAATTTGGGTTTGGGGCAAAGAATCCTCACTCGAATCATCCAAAAAATCAATGCAATGCTAGATCCCTATCTAATTCATTTAGGGGCATCATCTAATCGGAGGAAAAGAACGGGCAAACGGCTGCGAACTTGCCAATAAGACCTTGAACCCGAGACATTCATCTCCGACGCATTAAGCGTCGCTACTCTGGGATTGTCTGAAAGAGGGGGAGAAACTATGGTGGTCCGATTCTATTGAAGTAGAAGAATTTGAACGAGAAGCCATAATCGAATTTAAAAGAGTGTCTGATAGTTACCTGAATAAAATCCTTCACCGGAATGATAAAGCCTTTGCTTAGGAAGTTTTTAGCATACACAAAAGGAGAATGAAGACAGAGAGAAGAGGAAAAAGAAAGGAAAGGAATTGAGGCGGCAAAATGATGTATTTATAGATCTGGGGTTTAATTTTGAAAATCCGTGCAAGAAGAAATAAACGACGCTTTACTATGGCCCAATCAAATTATAACAATTTGGGCCCCCATGATAAATACAAAAGCGACCCGGGGGGTATTGTTGAGTTTGATATAATTAACCATATTAATCGAACACGTCGAAAGGGACACATGTAATACTCAACTATTAAAATAACCATGCTTTCGATGGACAAGTGTGCTTTCGCCGTTCTTAACCAAACAAGTTTGTTCGCCACCGCCACTTGTCAACCAAGCTAGCATGCTCGCCCGACTAAAGTGAGTTTTGTTCGCTAGCTCACCGAAAGCAAGCATCATTTGTTCGGCGGTTCGCCGCCGCCTAACGAAAGCAAGTTTGCTCGTTCGGCTCACCGCTGCCTTAATGAACACGCGTTTGTTAAGCTGGCCTCTTGCTTTCTCGAACGAAAGCAAATACACTTATAGCTCGCCAAATCGCATAATGACCGATGCTATCTCGAGATAATCCTCAAGATATGTTGAAATTGACGAATCGAGCAAAGAAGAAAATTAGATAGCCTAAATTGAATAACCTCGGGGTCAAGATGTCAATCGAATTGAAGAACTGAACTCAAGAAGTTCGAAAGTAACCTCAAGGCTCGATAACTGAAGGCTCGCATAACCCGAGGACTCGGATAACCTGAAGGCTCGGACATCCCGAAGGCTCGGATATGCTCGATGATGAGGATACTTTTCTGATAAAATTGATATGTTCAAGGGGCGAACAAAAGTGCAATCGAGCAAAAAGATGATTTGGATGATCAAAAGAGTGCCTTATAGACAAGCAAATGCAAAAAATCAACCAGAAGACGAAGTTGGAAACGTGGCAAAGATCACATGAGTTCTTGCAAGACCAAGTCTCCAAATCATGCTTGTCAAATGTTGTGTTCGATATAGTAACTCAAAGCTTAAATCGAACACGTAAGAGCGACCGCGATGTAACATTTAAATATTAATGCCCAATGGACAAGTATTCGCCACTCAGTCGAAAAGAAGGAATCGGATGAGCTAAATCAAAGAAGGCCATAAGCGGATCCGAGGACCCAGCGGCCAAAATACTTTCGAAATCTCGAAATCCCGACCTCGGATATCCCGAGGGTCAAGATGTTCGAAGACCTCGGATATCCCGAGGGGTCAAGATGTTCGAAGACCTCGACATCCCGAGGGTCAAGATGTTCGAAGACCTCGATATCCCGAGGGTCAAGATATTCAAGCACCTCAAATATCCCGAGGGTCAAGATGTTCGAAGACCTCGGATATCCCGAGGGTCGATATATGTTCGATATCCCTTAGATATCCCGAGGATCGGTATATCCGATATCCGCACCTCGCAGTATCCCGAGGGGTCGAGTGCCCGACACTCGGATATCCCCAAGACCGAACATCCCGAGGGCTCGGTTATTGCTCGAGGAGGACAATGATCCAAAGATAAAACCGACATGGTTAAAAGGGGCGAACAAAACATCCAACCAAGTAAAAGATTAATTTGGACGACCAAAAAGAGTGCTTCACAAACAAGTAAGTTCCAAGATCAACCAAGAAGAAGTTGAAAAACGTGGCAAAGATTACGTGAGTTCTTGCATGACCAAGTCTCCAACTTCATGCTTGTTTGAGTGCTATAAAAAGGAAGAAAAAGAAGAAGAAAAAAGGTTCGAAAATTTTCCCCGAAAAAGAGACACCCACACAAGAAATTCTCCGAGAGGTGAGGAAATGAAAAATCCGAAAGTGATTATCCACACATACAAGAAACCCTAGCACTCATATGCTAACTCTCCAGATTATCTTCATCTGTAATGATTCATCTTCATAAGGTGTATCAAATATTGTACGTGTAAAGCTCGCAATACCACATCCTGGCTTGATATGCCCCCAGAGTAGTCATTTCCTGACGAACTGGGTCAACAAATTCATCTTATTTACAATTTATTTTACACGTGCATGTTTTGTTTGTGAGTCGTTCCCAAATTAGCCACATAATACTCTTCGTAAAAAACGACTTGCGACAACTGGTGCTAGAAGGAGGGTGCTTCACCCAAAAACCAACCCATATACGAACCCTTAGAGCCGAGGCGAAAAAAAATAAATAAAATGCCTTAATCTAGAACACACAAAAAAGAGAGGTCGGGACAAAAGCCGACCACATGATGAAAAAGGCTCAACGCCAACCTCATAAAGATCGAGGGTGGAGATTACCAATCTCGAGGATATTATGAATGATCCGTGGCCACAACCAGGGCCATCATTTTCTTGCTGCGAGCGCAGAAAGAGAGGGCTGAGAAAGAATTGGCCAAATTAGAAACTCAAGATCGTGAAGAGCGACGTTCACGTACACCTGATAGTGAGCAAGTTAAAAAGAGAATTGCCAAGCGGGCAAGTAAAAAAAAGCGATGACACGTCGATAACGAACAACCTCAAGGATCTAGACCATCGACCGTTTGACGTTTGAGGCTCTCCGCCAAAGACCGAATCGGCAATAATAGGCGACAGGATCCGTGAAAGGAACATCCAATAAAAATGCCCACACCTTCGGATCTTCATGATCATCCGCATCTTAGAACAAAAATCGGCGGGACCAAAATTGTCTATCCATCATCGATTGGGTAGTCAAGCACAAACTTGGAGAGGGGATCGCCCCTATCGCGAGCATGACCCATCGGGTCCTCACGATGGGGAAACAACCCCAATCTAAGTCTGTCAATCCCACAAAATTTCTGAAATGCAAAAGACCATCGAGGATTTATAGGCCAACTGCCGCGACCAAAAGGCCAACCTCGAAATGAAAGACGATACCTCGCTTTGCCATTATTACCGATGATCATGGCGGCCGAAATACAAGAGAAAGTGGCGAAGTCCCGACCGCCAATTCCCATATTTGATCTTTGGTCCGACCCTCATGTCCATCTCAAAGAAGTATTCAGATTTTATGATCGCGATGGGGGCCACGGATGCAACACGGTCTGCGATCATTCCCCATGACTTTGGGTGATCGAGCACATAGATGGTTTTCTACCTTGCCACTGCGTCTATCACATCTTTTCGCCCAATTGGGACAACAATTTCGTCCCACTTTTCATTCATGTGTGCTCGCCAGCGCCAAAACAAAGGTTGGCGCATTTATCCCAACTAAAAGGTGAGTCCGATCAAGCATACATAGAAAGATTTGATAAATGTCTATATGATGGGGCCTCGGTTGAAGAGGATGCTAAAATCCTTTTGGTGGTTTTGGCTCGACTCTAAATCTTGATATGTGGAAGGCCATGCATCAAGACTGGCGAACACATATTCGGAATTCCAGAGCGGCGCAATTAAAATTATAACCATGCAAGATTTGCTTTCGCCCAATCACGATTGGGTCGTGAACCAACCACTAGAAGAGTTTTTGGGAAGAAAGTGATGAATGAAGGGGTATCTAAAACCCCCCGGCTCTTTCAAACCATTCAAGAAAGAAAGCGAAGCAAATGCCCTACGAAGTCTTTTGGGCGTTTGAGACAATCTTTAACCAAATCGGAGATCGGGACATGTTGGAAAGGCCAAGAAGAATTATAATGGATAAACATCGACTCAATGCTTCCAAATATTGTAACTACCACGAGTACATCGGCACAACATCAAGAGTGTCGCGATTTACTCCGCCAACTTTGAAAGTATATGAAGATAATCGTCTTACCCAATTCTTAAAAAAAAAAGGTGGCGAGACTCCCTCACCAAAAAATCAAGATCGAAGGGGTAAGCAAAAAGCCAACAAACATCGGCGGTGATCCCAAGAATCACGAAAAAAAAGTCTGAAATACCCAAAAGAGGGCCTCCTCTATTGTGGGAAGAGGTCGAGAAAGTCAAGAGATTCATATGATACGTCCTGAATATGGTCCAGTGGGTGGATGTCACCAGGCACCAACATTATCGAACAGACGAAAAGAAGATGGAGATGTGTGCCATGCAAAACATCCATCAAGTGAAGGTGGCGAGCACATCATCAGCACGCCCACGCCACCCTCGCGCCAAATCATTTTTTCGGAGGACGATCTCGACGGAATCTTAACTCCCCACAATGACTCCTTAACCATCAGTGCTCGACTCCTCGGGTTGAAGGTGCACCGTCTCCTGGTTGACATCGGAGCTTATGCGAACATTTTGTTCGTTGATACCCTTCGCCAGGATGGAAAAGCAAGTTGGAGACTTGAGCGGTTATATTGAACCATGTAATCATACCATAATGGGTTTTGGGGAATCAGAACCCGACCCTATGGTATGATTAGGTTAGAAGTCGAGTTAGAATCAACTCGAATCCGGACATCCAAAGAACTAGAATGCTTATATTTTGTAATCGTCGATGTTCGCCTACTTATAACGGGTTCCTAGGTCGCCCGCTTATTCAGAAATTAAAAAGCGGCACGTTCTCGTATTACTATTGTGTTAAATTTCCAACACAAGATGGAACAGGGGAAGCGTAAAAGGAGATCAAAAGAAAGCTCGAGATTGTTTGCTATCTTGTGCACCGGAAAAACAAAGCATCGTTAATATGATGGAGCAAACATGGGAGATTATGAGCCAAGCGGCGAGCAAAAACCTCGCCTTAAAGATCTTCCTCCTAAGCGAACATAAGTTCGACGAGCATAACTCCATGCGAGCACAGGATCTTGCGAACACGGACTCGGGGTGACAACTAATTCCCCAGATCTCCTAGATCAAATGAATGTTGATCGGCCCCGAGCGAGCAAAAGCGGACCTAGAGCCTCGTATAGGTTTTGAACCCATGGAGGTTGATGATGAGCACCGGGGTCCATCCAAGATCCTCGGTGGAAGCAAAAAAAAAGCGAAAGCAACACCGTTGAACAATTGGAGTCCATCAAAATCGACCAAAACGGACTGAAGTTAGAAGTGTTCATTGGTTCGAACTACGAACCAATTCGAACATAAATTATTGCTTATCTTCAAGCAAACTTGGATGTGTTCGCATGGTCGCACGAAGATATGGTTGGCATTGATCCAAGATATACATGCCACTCCCTCAACCTTGATCCAATACAAACTCCGGTTATCCGTAAAAACGCATAAAAGTTTAGTCCCGGAAAAATATGCGGCAATGGATAGTGAAATCAAAAAGTTGCTTTCGACAACAAACCGATTCGAGAGGTAAAATGCCCAAGATGGCTTATAACCCCGTGGCTCGGTCCGCAAGTCTAATGGATCTTGGAGGTTGTGTATTGATTTCACGGATTTAAACAAGGCATGTCCGAAAAGATAACTTCCCGATGCCGCATATCGATTATTTGGTTGATAATACAACAGAGCCATGAACTCATGACTTTTATGGATGCATTTCTTTGGTTATCACCAAATACCTATGCACCGGACGATCAAATGAATACTGGCGTTCTGCGCAGAAAAGAACATGTATCTTTGTTGGCAACGCACGCCGTTCGGATTAAAGAATGCCGAGCAACATATCAACGTTTGGTGAACAAAATGTTCGACGAAACACATCGGCCGAACAATTGAGGTATATATTGATGATATTGTGGTTAAGAGTGAACATAAGGAAGACCACATCACCCACCTCGCACAAACGTTCGATATACTCGAGAAGTACAATATGAAGTTAAATCCGAAAAAATGTAGCTTTGGGGTTCATTCAGAAAATTCCTCGGACATATGGTCAGTCAACGAGGATCGATGCGAACCCAACAAAGATTCAAGCCATGCTCGATATGCAAGCTCCCGAAATGTGAAAAGAGGTTCAAAAGTTAACCGGACGTTTAGCTTCCTTAAGCGGTTTATATCACGAAATGGAGACAAATGCAAACCTTTCTTTGATACATTGAAGAAAGGGAAATTCCAAATGGACCGAGCATTGCCAAAATGCATTCGAATCATTGAAGCAAGATTTTGCGGATGCTCGGAACCTTTGCCTAAAAAAGCTGTCTCGGCGAACAACTCTATCTCAGATCTTCTTTGATCCGGAACATGCTATCGATGATGTGCTCGTATGAAAGAGAAGGCACTATACACTTGCCCATTTACTATGTAAGCCAAGTGCTTAAGAAGCCGAGCTCCGATACCCACCATTGGAAAAAATTAGCATATACCCCGTCGCATGAGTGTTCGAAAATTACGACCATATTTTTCGACCACTCGATTGAGGTATTGACCACTTTCCCATTGGGCCAAAGTCCTCCACCCACCGACATTTCACGGCAGATTACTAAAGTGGGCGGTAGAGTTAGGACAATTCGGCGTACGTTAAGCTCATGAACAAGAATGAAGGGGCGGTATGGCCGATTTCATGGTCAAGTTGACATATCCTCAAATGCTCGAAAGAGCTATCGACCAACCATGGCATATGTATGTTGATGGCTCATCAACAAGTTTAAGAGCCGAAGCAGGCGTAGTTCTCATCAGCCCAACCAGGCAAACATTCACAACAACCATCCGTTTTGATTTCCCAACTACAAATAATGAAGCGAATATGAAGCTTTGATCATTGAACTATAGATGGCAATGACAATGGGAATCCAGAGGCTGATGATTTATAGCGATTCTCAGATAATCGTTTATCAAGTGACAGGCGAGTACGAGGCCCGAGGCGAACAGATGACACAATATCAACAACTAGCAAAAGAATTGCTCGAGCATTTTGAACAAGTTTTCATTGAACAATTACCACGATTGGGTAATTAGTTCGGCGATGCTTTGCACGCCTAGCAACACGCCGAAGGAGTAGCGAACACAACGGACATTGTGGTCGTCACAACTTGTTCGCCATCGATTCGAGTTATGCTCGCCCAAATAACAAAGAACAAGAAACTTGGATGACTCCAATCTCGAGTTACCTACAAAGGGACTTCTCCCGCAAAATAAAGCACAAGCTACTACTACCTCGGACTACAATCTGCTTTCGTTATACTATATAGATGAGCATTTGTACAAAAAAAGCTTCTCACTTCCACTTTTGAAGTGTATTACTCTGAAGAAGGACGTGTATATACGGAACAAATCCATGAAGGAGTATCGCGGAAATCATACTGGTGGGCTCTGCTACGCACACAAAATAATCGAGATAAGGTTATTATTGGCCAACCCTCAAAAGGATTCGCTTGCATATGCTTTGCGCATGTTATCGATTACCGTGTACATGCTCCACTTATTCATAGCCCACCAAGAATTAGTGTCGGTTTATAGCCCATGGCCATTTGCTAAATGGGGATCGATTTGATCGGCCCGTTTCCTCTTGCACGCGTCGGGAGTAAAATTTGTTGTGGTTGCCGTGGATTACTATACTAAATGGGTAGAAGCCGAGGCCATTGTCAAAATCATTACCGAACAAAGAATGTGGAACTTTGTTTGGAAGAATATCATTTGTCGATTTGGGCTTCCCCAATCATTTTCACGATAACGGCAAACAATTCGATGGAAGTGAATTTAGATAAAATTGTGCTCCTTTGGGGATAAAAAGCACTACTCAACTCCGTATTATCCCCAAATCAAATGGACAAGTTGAGGCCATTAATAAAATCATCAAGCATACCCTCAAGGCCGACTTGATAATTTCAAGGGGGATGGGCTAAAGAGTTGCTGAAATATTATGGGCCTATCGAACAACTTTTAACATCAACTCTGCGGAGACCCGTTTTTGCCTTGGCATTTGGTGCGGAAGGAAGTTATATATACCCAGAAATCAAGATTCCAAGTCATCGAACAATGACTTTTGGAGAGCACATTAATGACCAAGCGCTGCCTCGAGTCTGGAACTGTTGGAAGAAAGAAAGAAGGAAGGAGGTCGATTTCAAGAATGCCATGTACAAAAAGAGATCGAGAAGTTTTACAACTCCAAAGTCCGAATCACGCAGGGTTCAATGTGGGCGAAATGGTTTTAAAGGCGAACAACGGGGGTATCAAGTGGTGTTCGGCCGAGCATGGGAAGGTCCGTTCGAGTTTTAGAACGTTTACAAATCGGGGCCTATGATTTGGAAGACTGAATGGAATACCATTGTCCTACTTTCGTGGAATCGCGCAAATTTGAAAAAATACTATCAATAATAGCGAGCATAGTGTTCGGTCAACAAAATCGCCCAAAACAAATTTTTAGAGCATAGTGTTGGCGAACAAAATCGTCCACACAAAGTCATAGTTGGCGAAACATAATGGCCGATGTAGCCATTCGGTTCAAAGCGAGTAGGATGATCATAAAGAAAAGAATATATTATTTTCGACACATATCTTATCTTCAAAAAAATGCTTGACAACGCTATCCATGTATTTAAGATACGTGTCGAACGAGATGTCAATAGAAGATACATATCGGAACGAATTGACAAGTGGTGGCAACCATGCGAGGATGAGTCAATCTTTAAAGAGTCACAAAAAGCGAACATATGTGTCAAAGGGAGCAAAAAGTAAGAGAGCTAGCACCTACTAGCTATGCCAAAGACTAGCTTGGGATAGTTCTATAAATAGGGGCATACTTATAAATTAAAAAAAAAAGAAAAAAAAACATGAAGAATAAAAAGGAAAAATACTACGATTCTCGGAAGGAAGACGGTTTAGTATGCCCCCAGGGCGTAGAAGAATCCAAATTTCTCGATTCAAAGAATCATTCATTTGAATCGAGCATCCGCCCCGATCTGAGTCTTTTTACCCCATATGACTTTGCGAGCACAAAGTTGAAGCTTCGTTCCGGACTCAAGATGCTTTCGGCGAGTCATGGTCGCCACTCCACGTTACTCAACGCTTAGCGAAGATAAGTCATTAGTCCCCATGCATCCCCAAAATCTCCTCCGAAGGGGAGGGATGTCATAGTGTCCGCTCAAAACAAGATGCGGACGACTTGATGCTTTTAAGCATCTACCGGAGGATGCGAGAATGGTGCGAGTGAAAATTTTTGCTCGCACCTACTTTTAGGCGGCGAGGAATGTGTTCCACATGCTCATGCCCGCAACTTGCCAAGATAATCCACAAATTTGTCCGGGAGGGACAAAAGTTTATCTTCTTCTTTGCTTGAGCATGTTACGTTAAAAAAAAGGGTAGAACGGGATGATGTGCCATATCCTTGTCAACATCAATTCTGGGACAAGGTGAGGCCGGTTTCGTGTCTACTCAAGACAAGGTTTAAATTCAAAACCCTAGTCTGATAACAATAGTTGTGTAATAGATAGTCTTCTTCAGATATGAAGGATGTAATAGAATACAAAGTGTTGCAAAAAGAAAAAAAATATATATGTACTTTTGTTCGCTAAGATTTTCTAGTTCAAGCCCATTTGAGGTCGCACCTAAAAGTTGGGACGGCCCTAACAAAGACGAACGAGCCCAAGTCTATGTTCACCGACGAAACGAGTTCGTACTCGATTCTCGCAGCAAAAAGGAGTAATGGGTACGCAATGCGCAAAAAGACGACTTCGTACTTTACAGATACCAGTAGCAAAAAGGGGGTGATGAAAATTGGGGTCGCAGACTAAATAAGACGGCCCTAGTCTGAAGTGATCGCACCTAAATAAGACGATCGCGACCAAGAAAAGGGGTTCATAAAGTAACCCATAAAAATAAGACGATCAACCGATTAGAACGACAATAAGACAATCAAAACCAAAAAAAAAAGTCGAGCGGGCATAGTAAACCCAATGTTCAATTCATTCGAAAGAAAAGAGGCAAAAAATCGAAAGCAACAAAGCGAAACACGATGCAACAAAGCAAACATCAAGCAACACAAGTATCAATTTTCATCCTCAACAATTATCGAATAATCGGGTTAGAGAAAAACAACTCAATATGTAATCCATCCATTCAATTGTAAATATGTTCAACAAAAAAAGACAAGAAGTCAACAAAAAAATACAAGTATTAAAGACATTGTTCAATTAAAAAGTGAAGAAGACAAAAATTACACAACATATGTTCTTACAAAAAAAAAAATAACATCAAGGAGCAAAATCATAATTGGGGTAGATGGAGAGAGAGAGATGTCGAACAAATTATGCTCTGGGTCCCTCAAGAACAACTCCTTCAAGATGGTCGGGTACCAAATGCTCGCCGGAAGGTAGATTTTACTCGGTCACAGGAGGTCCCTTTGCTCGGCCTGTTCTTGATTGATCCCAGACTTCGGTTTGAAGATTTTGACCAAAGAACCTCAATATATCATGTATCTGAGCCCTCCTCCTCATCCGAAATCGGATCATCAACTTTGATCCCTTCCGAAGAAGGGCGGAAAAATCACACGGATCATTCAAATCGACATTGGAAGGTTGCGGTCCGGTGGGTTATTGATCGTCTTCTTGAAAACCGGATACAAGAGGGCAATTTGTTTGTTGCTGCGGGCATGTCGAAACAGATCCGGATAGCATCGGCGAAAAGCCTGAAAAATGTACGAAAGTTGGACATAGAATCAACGTATTCATCATCGTGCGACTTTGAATTTTCGAGACCCAAACGAGTGTTGGTCTCCTCGGCAATGATGAGTTGTTGGCGGCGCATCCCTCTCGTTTTCCATGGCCTTGACACCGGCCGAAGTCTCTGGCTCAATATTCATATCCTCTTGTGCTCTTCGTTATATTGATCACCTCCTCCCGAGAGTGAATCAATTCCTCCTTTGTCTGGGCGAAAGCATCTTCTTGAGCCAGCGCAGCATCTTCTGAAACCCATGAGCATTTTCTTGAGCCTTTGCGCGCATCCTCCTAAGCTTTTCGGTGGCGTCGGCAGGCCGAAGAAGATTGTCCCCGAGCCAACCTCACTCATCCCGAGTCCCGTTCACTCGCCCACCTTCTCTTCAAAGTTCCCGATCAAAGCCAAGTAGTTGGCATGGAGATTAAGCGAGAGCATAGGCCTTCTCAAGAACGACCATAGATTGGCCCCCACACCAACCCCAACACATATTTTCCGGGGGAGTAGGACCCGTAGTGGACTCTTCCAGATCGGTAGTCCATGCTCGAGCGCGAGTCCGGCAAGTTTTTGAACATGCTCGGGAATGCGGAACCTTGCGAACACTCGGGAGCGTAAGTAGTTCTTCGATTTGGGCATCAAAAGGCGACAACCCGCTCAACCTACATATATATTCAAACAAATGAATATAAAAAAAGGTGAACAAAAATAACCAAAACAGAGGCGATCGAACAAAATGTACCGCTTACACGGTGGGATCCCATCCCAAGAATGATCTATCCTCGGGGATCGTGAGCTCGGGATCCAACGGAGTCCATGATTGAGGTCCGGCAGGAGGTGGAGAAGATGTGCCAACCTCCATTTCAACAATCTGTGAAATTGGACCAACCACGGAGGGGCGCCTGATCGCCTCGACAATAGGGGTCCGAAATCACCACGATGGCATCGGTGCTTATCCCGAGTTGCTCGGTTCGGCATGTTCGTCTCCGAGTTTGTTCGCTCGCCCCTCCGCCTTTCGCCGATCTCCACCCTTGGTCTCTTTGGTGGTGGAACTTGTTCGCCAACCCCTTGCTTTCGGCCAAACGAAAGCTCCTTTTGTGCTTTCGGCTTGATTCCCCAGGGCCGGATGTGGATCGGTTAGCCACTGCTTTCGCCTCCCTCTGTTTGTTATTTGAGCCTCCCGGCCCTGAATCCGAAACAAGCTCCTGTGGCCTTTTTCTTGAGCCATCTCGGTATGTTCGATGTACTCACAACAATGGTCACAATGGAAAGCTATAAACAAAATAATTCAAGAATCGAGAAAAGATAATAACGAACAAAAAAGGCACAAAACATACAAAAACAAAAGGCAATCCTTACCAAAGGATTAACAAAACAAGATGATGAGGAGGCACGAACAAACCTCCTTTCTTCCTCGATCAGCAGATTCGAGTCCTCATAGATCGCACCGAACGAGACTCCGATCAATTTACCAAACGCCTTTGAAATAGCCGCCGTTTGTCTCCTTATCCGTCATGCAGCCTAGAATCCCCGAAATAAAAAGAGTTAAAATCAGTTCAAATCGAAGAATGAAAAGACACAAAATCACTTACTTTGGTACGCCATCGAAGTCGGTGGGGATGTCTAAACGAGCATTTGGTTCGCTTCGTGAGGTCGGGCTTTTCCAATCGCCCCCACGAACCAAAACTTTTCCTTCCAATCACCGATTTTGTTCAAGACGCCCTCAATAATTTTGCACTTGGCATTAGCTTGCATGAACAACCACCCATGTTCACCCCTCGACGAGTCAAGTGCACTAATCGAGCAAGTTCACCGCCGAAGGATAATATCTTGGCTTCATTTTTGCGAACAAAGTCGAAAACTCATAACCATATGCCATCCGTTTGGCTTAAGTTGTGTAATGGTGATGTTCCATTCCACGAGCAAAATCGGGTGATGGCTTGGGATGGAGGGAAATCGAAGACCACCTCCATGGTGTCCAAAATTCTGGCAACACAACCCTCGGGGGTTGGTCGCCCGCTCATCGAACCCGGTGCCCGGAAAAAAAGACATCCTTTGGGTTTCATAAATTCAATGCGGTGAGCGAGC
The DNA here is from genome assembly GCA_037126765.1 of Stenogyne calaminthoides. Lineage (NCBI taxonomy): Eukaryota > Viridiplantae > Streptophyta > Magnoliopsida > Lamiales > Lamiaceae > Stenogyne > Stenogyne calaminthoides. Next base: position 746,548 of record JBBCBC010000055.1, read on the forward strand.
ATATCTACATCAATTATACTCGCCATCTTGCTCGGCTGGTACTCATTCTCAACCCCAATTCTATGAGGTTGTTCGGGGCCAATCAAAACTATAATGAGCATTATACTCAAGTATATGTTGGACTATGAGGACACCAACAGTATATCAAGTTCCGAATTTTGCCCACCATCTACCCCTATGTTCGATTCGGTTATATTTATTCTTTAAATTTCCCCCTCACAACATTGTCATTCCTATCTACATTAATATTATCAATAGCCATAGACCAAATTTGAATTTGGGGCAAAAATTATCACTTAAACCGTCCAAGAATCATTACGGACAAACCCCTATCCAATTCATTTAGGGCTTTATCGAATCGAGAGGAAAACGAAATGGTTGCAAACCAATCTAATTGAATTAATTTTGCCTCCGATTCTGAACTACTAACATTCGGCTCTATAATGGTCGGATTTTAAATTCGCCACAAGAGGTCATGATTATAAAGTAGAAGAGAGGGAAAGAAGAGAATGAACTATGGTGGTCTGATTCTTCAGGGAACTTTCGAAAGAGAGTTAAAAAGAAAGAGGCCATAATCAAAAAATTTGAGAAGAGAAATATGATTCAAATAGACAGTAAAATTCTTCACGGTATGATGAAACCCTCAATTTTAAAATTTTCGACCTACGAAAAAGATTGAAAGATACAAGGAAAAAAAGGGTTTAAGAAGCGTTGAAAACAAATATTAATATAAATGTTAATATTTGAATATAATAATCATGCATGCACGGATGAGTTACTTTTTGTTCATCAACTATGGCTCGCCAAATAACAAAAGTAACCGGTCGGTATGTTCGAACTCAAACCCACGTCGAATACAAATCTTAAAAAGCGACGAACGAAAAGTCCAACCGTATTGTTAATTTCGACGATCAAAAGAACTTAGCGTCCTGCAATTTGTACAAAGATCAATCTAGAAGATGAAGTCGAAACGTGTAACATTTAAATATTCATGCCCAATCCAAAGAATCCGCCACTTGACGAAGTACTATAAATTGAAGAAAAAAAAAGAAGAAGGGGTTGGTTCATAAAAATAATCCCGTAAATATAGGCCATAAAAAATCAACGAGGTGAGGAAGTGCCAAAATAGAGTGTTCATCCAATATATGAAAAACCCTAGAACTCATTCGACCTCGGATTCATCTTCATAGATGTATCAAGAATGTTCGTGTAAACCTCGATATCCCGATGGGTAGTCATTTGTTTGTGACGGGTCAACAAATTCATCTTATTTTTGTTTATTTTATCCCGTTTTTTGTTTGTTGTAATTAAATTAGCCACATAATATTCATCAACGTTCAAGACCTCGAGATGTTCAAGACCTCAGATATCCCGAGGGTCAAGATGTTCGCACCTCGGATATCCCGAGGGTCAAGATGTTCAAGACCTCAAATATCCCGAGGGTCAAGATGTTCGCACCATAGATATCCCGAGGATCAAGATATCCGATAGACCTCGTGTATCCCGGGCGGGGTCGAGTGCCCGACACTCGATATATCCCAAGACCCGAACATCCCGAGGGCTCAATTAGTGCTTGAGGAGGACAATGATCCAAAGATAAAACCGACATGGTTAAAGGGGCGAACAAAACATCCAACCAAGTAAAAGATTAACTTGAACGACCAAAAGAGTGCTTCACAAACAAGTAAGTTCCAAGATCAACCAAGAAGACGGTTGAAAACGTGGCAAAGATTACATGAGTTCTTGCATGACCAAGTCTCCAAATTTCATGCTTGCATGCTTGAGTGCTATAAAAGGAAGAAAAAGAAGAAGAAAAAGTTCAAAAAATTTCCCCGTAAAAAAGAGACACCCACACAAGAAATTCTCCGGAGAGGTGAGGAAAGAAAAAATCGAAAGATTATCCACACATACAAGAAACCCTAGACTCATATGTTAACTCTCCAGATTATCTTCATCCGTAATGATTCATCTTCATAAGGTGTATCAAATATTGTGCGATGTAAAGCATGCAATACCACATCCCGGCTTGGTATGCCCCCAGAGTAGTCATTTCCGATTTAACCGGGTCAACAAATTCATCTTATTTACAATTTATTTTATACGTGCATGTTTTGTTTGTGAGTCGTTCCCCAAATTAGCCACATAATACTCTTCGTAAAAAATGACTTTCGCGACATCAAAGTACTATAAATAGAAGAAAAAACAACAAGAGACAAGTTCGAAAAAAAAATTCTCGTAGGGTAAGGTTCACAAAAATTTCCCAGTGGTGATATTCAAAAAATTCCGGAGTTCACACACTTACTCTCCAAATCATCTTCTCTCATAAAAGTTCATCTCATGAAAAGTATGTTTGTACTATGTATGTAAATCTCGCAATACAATATCCCCGGCTTGGCATGCCCCCGTAGTAGTTCATTCATTTAACCCAATCAACAATTTCGTTATTTATCATATTTAGTACACGTATTATTTTTTGTTTGTGAGTTGTCATCAAATTAGCCACATAATATTCTCCATAAAAAACGACTCGCAACACATAGTCCATAAGATAATCAATTACAATAATTTTTACTGGTACATGACAACATCATTTTATCTCGCAATTACAAAATTTTTTACAGGCACGTGACAACATTATTCTCGCAGTAAACCGAAACCGCAACCACCACAAAAGGGAATCACTCAAAATCCCAACTCGAAACCGCGACCACTTCGTATCTCGAACCCAAAATCTCAAAATCTCAGGTAATAGAGCTCTAACCACTTGAGTTATCCACACTTAACCTAAACCTTAATATGTAGTGATAGAAAAATTAATATAGATAAAATGAAGGCGTTGGGCTTTTTAGATAGTCCTTATAATGAAGTTGTAGAATGTTAATTGATTTATTATCTATAAGTTAGAGACTTTAAAAAACAGATGAAATTCTTCCATAATGTTGACTCGGAATAGAAAGTGATAATAATTTGTGAAAATGGTGTCATGATTTATCCAAATGTTACAATGAGGCAGTCCGATTCCATGAGTCACTCACAAGTTAACAACACGTGTACATGTAACATGCACCTCTTTACACAACCCACCGACTAAAGTATTAAACAATTAATTCAACCCAAACCCTGTGTCTGTGTGTGTGTGTTGGGATGGATTTGATAAACAGAGGGCTGAATTTGTTTGTGCCGCCAGCAAGCCTGGTGATGCTGGCGTTTGCATGGCCAACTCTCACCTTTATCAACGTCTGTGAAAGACTTTACAGCTCTTTCTTCAATACCCAGGAGGATATGCACAATAAGGTGGTTCTCATCACCGGAGCTTCCTCTGCCATCGGAGAGGTACCTCCCCTGCCCTAAAAAAGAGGATTTTTGGTTTTGTATTATTTAGATAGATTAAGTGGATGATGTAATTCATAAATTTAACAAACTCTACTTCTGAATTGTTCACTGCATGTGGGGTGATATAAAATATAAATTAGTGATGGGAAAGAAAATTGCAAAATTGGTCTTTGTGTGATTATCCATTTTCCATAAATAGTCGTCCTAATTTTGTTTATCCATTTTCAAATAAGACAATAAAACAACATTCAATATTATTTAATACTATTATTTCTCTCCACCAAACCCACTTTACACCATTTAATACTATTATTTTAAAAAATAGGACGGAGGGAGTAATAAACTAGTGATGGGAAAATCCAAAATTGGTCTTTAATTGTGATGTAAATTAGTCTCTTGAGATGGTGGGTTCTGGTCCCTCGGATTAGTTGGTCCTTGAGCCGAATGCCGGGTTATCAAAAAAATTGTGATGTAAATTAGTGATGGGAATATTGCAAAATTGGACTTTTAACTAAGCACATTGAAATTTCTTGGTTGAACTTGTTCTAATTAATTAACGGCTCAAAATTGATTGATGTTGTTGGTATTAAATTGGTTGGCGGATCAAGATAAAAAGCAACACACAGGGCCAAAGTTGCAAGTTGAACTATAGTGTTTTCATATGCAATACACATTTCAAAATCCTTATCATGGAATGCTGGCATTTGATAACATTAGCGAGCACCTAGCTAACAAGGCTGGGTTGTTGCAGCAAATTGCTTATGAATATGCAGAGAGAGGGGCTACCCTTGTATTGGTTGCACGTAGAGAACACAGGTTGCTGGGAATAAGTGAGAACGCACTAAATCTAGGAGCACCTAGAGTCATGATAGTGGCCGCCGATGTTGTCAAGGAGGACGATTGTAGGAGATTTATCAATGAAACTATCAACCAATATGGTCGCCGTACGTATCCTCGTCTCTACTTAGGCGTCGTTTGACTAAGCTTATTTTAAACATTTTATAAGCTCTAACATCTTATAAGTTGTTTAAAGAGATTATAAGTCTTAATTTTTAAGTAGTTTATAAGTTGTTAAAGTGTTTGAGTTTAAGTTCTTTATTAATATTTAAATTTAATATAATATATTTATCTTTTTCGAAATATTTTTTTTTTCCCAAAAATATTTTTTTGTGTTGGATTCGGGCCGGGATGGGTTGAAAAGGGTTGAACTTATATAATTTTTGTAAAATAAGTTGGGATATTCCAACTTATTTTTTTGGAGCTTATAAGCTTTAAAAAGTTTTTTCTGAGATCTTATAAGATATGAGACATCTTATTTTGCCAAACAAAATTAAAGAGCTTATAAGTTATTTTAAAGAGCTTATAAGTTGTGCCAAATGGGCTATAATGATAATCTCTCCATTATACTATGTAGTTGACCGGTTTCTTTAATTTGTGCAGTTGATCATCTGGTAAATACTACGAGTCTGGGGCATACCTTCTACTTCGAGGAAGCTACTGACACTAATGTGTTTCCTATCATAATGGTATGCTTCTCAGCTTCTTCACCTATCCATAAACATGACTTATCTATAGCTTGTCCATTAACTTAAAATTTCAGGATATAAATTTCTGGGGTAATGTTTATCCAACGCATGTGGCACTTCCTTATCTACGGGAAAGCAATGGACGTGTAATTGTGAATGCATCGGTTGAGAATTGGCTGCCTTTACCAAGGATGAGCTTGTATGCTGTGAGTTGTTCCGAATCTCAAATAATTAATTTAACTCATCAATTGCCTATCTACTTTTATAACCAGCTGCTCTAGCTTATTTAGAAGATAATGCATATGTGGTTTCTTTGCTCAATATGTGTATTTAGGCGGCAAAATCAGCACTGATAAACTTCTATGAGACACTTCGATTTGAAGTGAAGGACGAGGTTGGAATCACGGTTGCGACACATGGTTGGATTGGGAGTGAAATGACAAGAGGAAGATTCATGGTTGAGGAAGGGGCAGAGATGCAATGGAAGGAAGAAAGAGTAGTAATTTTCTTTTCTTTCTTGGATCCAATTTTTGGAGATATGATCATGACATTTATGAAACAACTAAGAGATAATATCACAGATTGTCCTATGATTTTAGCCAAGTCCAATTTTAGTCCTGAATTTTTTTTTTTTTTTCAATTTTGGTCCTTACTTGGTGCAAAATGACCAAAATTGGAAAAATGTAAAAACAGGACTAATATTGAACACTAAAATTACCAAAATTGAGAAAGTAAAAACATACAAGACTAAAGTTACAACATGATCGATGTATGATATTATATATTGGTGTTTAGGTACATGTATCAGGTGGTCCAATAGAGGCGTTTGCGAAGCTGATCGTATCGGGGGCATGTAAAGGAGATCCATATGTGAAATATCCTAGTTGGTATGACATATTCTTCTTATATAGGGTGTTTGCACCCAAGGTCCTGTACTGGACCTTCCAGTTTCTTCTGACAAGTGGCGGCTTGAGAAGGACTTCCCTCATCGGGACGGGAAGGTCCCTTGTGGAAGGATCTTCTCCCATGACCAGTCCTGATAGATCTCCAATCTTCAGAAGCATGAATGAATAAGATGTTTGCATTTAGCAAAAGTTTGTTTATGGTTTTGGTGTAGCTGGTAACGTGTGGAAGAATGTGTAAAGATTCTTTTGTTACCATTTCGAATAAAGTTACACATTGGTAGATTATTGGGTTTGCGTTTTTGGTCGAATGCCAAATTGCAGCATTTTTTTTTTGGAGAAAAACATTCCACTAAAAAGTCACCAAAAAACTTACAACCAGATACAAAGTGTAGAAAATTTATGCACTTTAGTTTAAATTTGAACTAAAGTGCCACGTACTTTAGTTCAAATTTTTGCACTTTGTATCTGGTTGTAATGGTTTACTTAATTTTGTATCTAGTTGTAATTTTTTCTTTCTTTTTTATCTGGCAAATGGTGATTTGAAACCATGACCTCACGGTATAGGTTGTGGTGCTCTAATCATTTGAGCTATTCCACTTTGTCTCAAATTGTACAAATTGCAGCATGTTATTGTGGTGTTTTGTATTCAACTTCCAAAAGGACCTCAATCATGTTCATGTGAGTAAATTGGATAGGAAAATCACTTCTCTCAACTTTCCTTCAAAACACGTTTGGCCCCTCTTGACCAACCCCACTACACTACTTATGCTCAACTTTACAAACCCAACATTTTAGGACAGCTTGGGACTCACGCTCTTCACTCCCTAAAAACTTAATTTCTCAATCAAATTTAAGAATAGTATTTTATATCTGAAAATTTATTCAACAAAAAATAAAGGTTAAATTTATGATATAATGTATTTTTAGAAACATACAACTTATTACATTTAAGTATACATTTTATTATACCGAAAGTTGTTAATTTAATGAATAATCTTTTTTTTTTTTTTTTTTCGATCCAAGTATAACAATAACCCCATTAGCCTACCTAACCTGCCGCCCAATGGACATGCTACTGGTTTTACTCCTATTTGATATTTATTATAGAATAGCAAGTACTGCCTGAAGACTTTTTTTAATGTAACTAGTATTTTTAATGTCTGCATTGCACGTTTTACTTAAGAAGTACATAAAAAAAATATACTAGTAATTTTTTTTTGGAACCTATTTTGTCAAAAGAATTATTTTTTGCATTAAAGTTAAATATTTATTATATGGAAAAATTTATTGATAAATTAAATTTAACTAGCATATATATAACCATATAAACTTGGGTTTGAAAGATTGTCATATGAAGTATAACCTCCATATTTACTTGAATGCTAAATATGTAGAAATTATGGTATAATTGAATATAAATTAAATAACAAAATAAAATGAGAATAAAAAATAATTATTAAATAAAATTATAAAATAAAAGATGGAACGAAATTGAACAAATTAAAAGATGAAAGGGAAAAAAATTAAAAATAATTATTAAATAAAAAGAATTGAATGAAATTAAACAAAGTAAAAGATGATAAGAGTGAAATAATTTTTAAACAATTATCAATCTCAAACTTCTTTTTTTATAAATGTGTTATATATACGCTGATAGAACAATAAAGCCAACAATAACTTATGAGGCTAATTAAATAATGAGTGGGTCTCAACTCTCATGTATCCAGGTGCATTTTAGAAACGTGTAATTTATTATACTGAAAGATAAAATTTGTTTATATTAAAATGTGTAATTATTTTTATGCACGTTTCAATATAAATAAGTTGCATTTTTTATTATAACAAGTTGAACGATTTTAAAATCTTGACTATGAAAGACATCGATCTTTAATTAATCATCTGAGACTTAACTTTTATTTAATATTTGAGATAAGGAAGGATCTTCCTGAATACTAAACTCATATTATTTTAAGGACACACATTTGCAAGGGACAATTTGAGCATAATTTGAAAATGATTCTTTAATAATTTTGTGTCCATTTGTAAACTGTCTTATGATGAGACCGTCTCCTATAATTTTTTTTTTCAATATTTAGCGTTTACGCATGAAACATTTAATTAAGTGATTATATAATTAATATACTGATTGGTTAGCCTTGAATGTTGACTCTCATGATAAACTAAAATATTAAATAATCCATTTTATCTCCACCAACCACCATACTCTACGATGAGGAAATGGTGGAAATAAGATACCTCTCTTACATTTTTCCACATTAACTTCCAATATCATAATCAAGAAAGAAATTAGATACTAATATATATATATATATGGTGACACATCCTAATCAATATAATATATGGCCCTTGTTGTTTAACTTTTCTTGTATTGATTGATTGCACATCGTTAGCCGCCCAGCCCTTATCCATGTTTGTTGTGTTTAAAAAGAAAATTAATCATGTTTTCGTGATTGATTTCTATTAAGCTATATATCAGTGTAAGTAGTGTTTATGTATATATCCCTGCAACGACTTATTCCTGTTAAGTTATTAATCCGGATTTTGTTATACGTTGAATCAAGTTTTTGCAAGAATTATATGTTGAGCCTTAATTCTTTGATCTTGATGTTTTGAAACAGGATGGAGAAAGATTTTATGACAGGGGAAGAATCAGAGGTTTCTTGTGATTTACCAAACAAGGTGAGAATAAATGATGCATTTAGGATTTCCATATATTCTAGGCTCTTTATTTATAATTTGATGCAATAAATTTATTAGGTTAGTAGTGTAAATGTACCTCCCCCGTTGAGCTGGCAACGCAAGCTGAATCACACAGGCAATGCCCCAAAAGAGTTCTCCGTAAGGCTCCGAGAAGTATTGCATATGGTTAGTCTTTATTCACTAAATATATTTCTTGGAAACTCCTTTAATTTTTCATGTCATAATATACATAATGAACTTATATATTATAGACTAGATCAAATGGATATAAGGAAGTATTGTTAGTTATGAGTCATGTATAGTTGGTTTGGTGTTAGCTTCCATTGGGGTTGCGGCTATTCAGGCATGTTAAGGAAGAAGCAGACAAGGGAACGGTAGGTAACTTGAAGCTTCCTTCATATTCTTTCTTTCTTTTTTTACAATCTTGCATTGTATATTAATTCATTATTTTCATCTTTAGCCATCAATAATAGATCCCTATCATAAGCGCCTCGTCACGTGTTATCATGGCGTCCCTTTAGGTGGTATTGGGTAAGATTTCATTGCTCGACTCGAAATCATAATTAGCTAGCACGGAATTGATTGCAATTGCGTGCCCACTTTGTACCAAAATCCTGCAGTTGTGGGAGCATTGGAAGGAGCTTCAGAGGGGAGTTCCAACGCTTTCAGCTCTTCCCAAGAGTATGTGAAGACACCCCAAATCTAGCAAACCAATTCTCAGTAAGTACTCAAAACCACATTTCACATTTATTCATGGGACAAACTCTTTTAGCCCATTTTGAACTTGCATAACTATTTTTTTTGCTCTAAGACTTTTTCTACTCACAATTGTGCCATTTTTTTACTATTCTACCCCCTCCTTAATCTCATCCTTATCTCATTCCATCATTTAATTTTATTACCATCCAAACACGATCTTGAACCCTAAACCCCGAATCATAAACCCGAACCTTGAACCATAAACCATTTCGGGTTGGGTTAGGGTCGGGTCAGGTTAGGTTCGGGTCGGGCTGCATTTGTATTGGGACGGTATCGGGCGGGCTGTGTCGAACCGGGTTGGGTCGCTTGACCGGGTTGTGTCCAGGTCTTGTTTGAATGTTGGAAAATGTGATAGGATTAAGGGGGAAGAGTAGAATGGTAAAAAAGAGCACAATTGTGAGTAGAAAAAATCTTAGGGCAAAATAGAGTTGTACAATTTCAAAATGAGCATTTATGCCTATTTTCTTTTATTCATGGCGCCCAAGCTACTGAAACATGCATCTTTGCCTTATAGGTTTTTGTTTCACGCCCAGATGGGCACAAATCTTCTACTGTTTTGTGCTCCACATCTCCAACTAGCACACAGTAAGCCACTAATCATTCCTTTTTTTTTTTTTTTTTTGGACTAATGGTGACTAATAATTCAGAGAGAACAAAGGAGATGGCATTGACTCTTGGGATTGGAACCTCAATGGAGAGAAATCCACTTATCATGCTTTATATCCAAGAGCTTGGACTGTATACCGTGGTATATATACATATTTAATCAAATTTGTCATGTTTCTTTAATTCTTAATACTTATCATCATTAAGCACACTAATTATCACAGGTCTACCCGATCCTGAGATCACCATTACTTGCCGTCAAATTTCACCGTTTATTCCACATAACTATAAGGAGAGCAGCTTTCCTGTTGCAGTATTCACATTCTCTGTATGTATAAACCTCTTCTTATCAATGCACATGATATTCTTAACACTTTTCTGTCTTGTTTTATGATGTAACGTTTTGCAGATCGTAAACTCAGGGAAGACATCTGCAGACACAACATTGCTTTTCACATGGGCTGTATGTTAAAACTTGTCTTAATTACTCCGTTGTGATCAATGAAACAAACCTCAGTAATTGTGTTATTTTTTTTTTGGTTCTTGGTGTAGAACTCAGTGGGTGGAGTTTCAGGGTCTAGTGGTCATCATTTTAATGAAAAGATGATGTATGAATTCTAAAAACTTGCTTGTCAATTCCCATTACGTAATTGCATCTTGAATTATATCCTAAAAATAAATTGCAAGGATGCAAGGTGGTGTACATAGTGTGCTTCTCCATCACAGGTAAATTAATTAGCCAAGTTGAATTATAAAATCTAACTTTATTTACATATCCTGAGACTTTTTTAATGTTTAGAACGTCGTCGGGACGCCCTCCAGTGACATTTGCTATTGCTGCTCAAGAGACGAACGAGATTCATGTATCAGAATGTCCTTGTTTTTTAGTATCAGGGACTTCACAAACAGTAATGACAGCAAAGAAAATGTGGACAGAAATTAAAGAGGTCGGATGCCATCCTTATAGTTCTTTATGTTCACTTTGCATCTTGAAGGAATTATACTCTGAATTTGATCATTCATGTCTTATAGGATAGGTCTTTTGACCACTTTAAACACGTTAAAACCCAATTACCTTCCGAGCAAGGATCATCCATTGGAGCTGCCATAGCAGCTTCTGTAAATGTTCCTCAAGGCTCGTCCCGAGATATAACATTTTCAGTGGCATGGGACTGCCCTGAAATAAGATTTCCCAGTGGAAAAACTTACTATAGGTTGATGAACAACTTATTCTATTTTTCTTGTAATTGATTTTAAATCCAAAAACACCTGCTGATGTATGTGTATGTGTTGTCATTAATGATGTGCAGAAGGTATACAAAATTTTATGGCGCTAATGGTGATGCTGCTGCTAAGATTGCATCAGATGCTATCCTAGGTAACATAATTCTGCTTGTTGCCTTAGTTTGATTTATTGATTTTAATTTTGCTTGATACATAATTATTAACGTCTTCAATTTGCATCTTCTTCCTGTCATGATTTCAATCTAATTTGGGAACTAGAGCACGCAAAGTGGGAGCAACAAATTGAGGAATGGCAAAGACCAATCCTGAAAGACACAAGGTTTCCAGAATGGTAAATTGAAATGAGTCCATGTTTAGTTTCTTTGTGATTATTCAATGATCCACAACCAAAGTGATTAAACTTTTTAGGTATCCAATCACTCTTTTCAATGAGCTCTATTATCTTAACGCGGGGAGCACAATTTGGACAGGTAAATCAGAACATAAAACCAAAATCTTTGATCTCATAGATGCATTAATCCTTCAATCTCTAATTTTGTGTTCTTCACAGATGGATCTCTACCAATGCAAAATGTCTCCACCATTCCACAGCAGAGATTTTCCCTCAGCAATTGTAGACCAGATTCAGACGATCAAGATGACACCTCACTGAAGATTCTTGAAAGGATGAAAACTGTTATGCAGACTCCACTGATGTCAAATTCAGCTTTCGGGCCTTGTTTGCTTCAGAATGATGAAGAGAACGTTGGCCAGTTTTTATATCTAGAAGGAATTGAATACCACATGTGGAATACTTATGATGTCCATTTCTATTCATCTTTTGCTCTACTAATGCTATTCCCAAAACTTGAGCTCAGTATCCAAAGAGATTTTGCCATGGCTGTAATGATGCACGATCCACGCAAGATCAAAGTGATGAGCGACGGCACATGGGCTCCAAGAAAGGTTCTTGGTGCTGTCCCACATGATATTGGGCTCAACGATCCATGGTTTGAAGTAAACGCCTACAATTTCTTCGATACAGACAGATGGAAAGACTTGAACTCTAAATTTGTTCTCCAAGTTTACAGGGATATGGTTGCTACTGGTGATAAAAGTTTTGCAAAGGCAGTTTGGCCTGCAGTTTTGATGGCTATAGCTTACATGGATCAATTTGACAGAGACGGTGATGGAATGATTGAGAACGAAGGATTTCCAGACATGACATATGATGCATGGAGTGTTACAGGGGTGAGCGCATACTGTGGCGGACTCTGGGTTGCTGCTTTACAGGCTGCCTCAGCAATGGCCCGTGAGATTGGGGATGATTCATGTGCCAATTTCTTGTGGTTTAAGTATGAAAAAACCAAGAGTGTGTATGATGAGAAGCTGTGGAATGGTTCCTACTTCAATTATGACAGTGGTGCTGCTAAAACGAGCTGCTCGATTCAAGCAGATCAGTTGGCTGGTGAGTGGTACGCCAGAGCATCGGGTCTAGAGCCTATTATTGCAGATGAAGAAAAGGCAAAAAGTTCACTGAAAAAGATATATGATTTCAATGTGATGGGAATGAAGGAAGGGTGCCGTGGAGCTGTGAATGGGATGCAACCAAACGGAGATGTTGATTTATCGGGTATGCAGTCCAGAGAAATCTGGGTAGGAGTCACCTACGCACTTGCTGCTTCTATGATACAACATGACATGATGGATAAGGCTTTCAACACGGCATTTGGTATATACCAAACTTGCTGGTCTCAAAATGGGCTCGGGTTCTCATTCCAAACCCCGGAAGCCTGGGGTCCAGATGGTGAATATAGGTCATTGTGTTATATGAGACCGTTGGCCATTTGGGGTATGCAGTGGGCATTGTCGAATCCTCCTACCAAATCACTAGGATTAATTCAAAGTTCGAGCACACGGTGTACATCTATTTTGAAGCAGCATCCTGGATTTGAGAGACTTGCAAACCTGCTAAAGTTGCCCAAACAAGACCCTCCCAAGAGTTATATCCAATCATTCCACGAATTTCTTTGCAAAAGAATTTTCAAATGATTCCTATATGCCTTTCTTGATTAGCTAGCCCATATATGCCTCTACAAACAAATATTCTCAGAAATTCATTCTAATGGAGTATCATCATATTTTCTCTCCAAACTCATGGGGGAAAATATATAACATTGGGGCATGTAGCTGGTATTCTCAAATCCCAGACTTTCCAATCAAGCCAGCAAACTTGGACCAAGTGAAAGTACTCTTTTCAAGCAACATGCTGGATTTGAAAGGGTTCAAACCTGTTCAAGTTACCGTTAAAATAGCCTTCCAAGAGTTGCATCCAATCATTCCACGATGTTTGACATTTCTAAATGTTTCATTAACAAAAATATATAGAAAATATGAACCAAGTTTCAGCATTTTAATGTATTATTATTATTACTTTCCAATTTTTATGAATGAAAAAGAGTAAAGGAAGAATAGTCTTTTGTGGTTTTTTTAGCGCAATAGTCTTTTGTGTCGGAAAATGGAATAGTTTGGGAAAATGGGATCAATCTTTAGTTTTGTGGGGAAGGTCATAAATGTCATTTTGCATGGAAATTATTGCGTAGAGTCATAGAAAAAATAAATTGTAGTGGAGAGTAATACCCCCTCTTGATTTGTAGTGGAGAGTAAGAGGCTCTTCTTTGTTAGTGGATAACAAACGTGGAGACATCATAAATTATTTAATTCCTTAATACCACCATCATAAACACACTCATATCACCATTTAAGATTGTTTTAAAAAGATGCAATTATGTATTCCAAAGTTACCAAGGGTTTTAACTTAAAAAAATAACGAGAGAAAAAAAAAAAACATATGTGTGTATTCCAAAGTTACCACAAGGACAAAAGGTACAAGTTTTAACTTGTGAGCTAAATGAGTTCTAACATAATGAGAATTTTAATGGAGCTTAACCAGTAGTAAAACTTATACTCCACCTCACTTGGATAATATAATTTAGGCATATGAACCATACATCTGACTAGTATCATATTGTGGATACACTGATTGAGATGCCACATTGTTTCCATAACCAGCCGCCTGAGTTTGACCTGTCGGAGGGTAACTTGACTGCACCGGGCCAGCTGCAGCACGATATGGGGCCACCTGATAGACATATGCTGCATTGTTTGGAGCTGGTTGTTCAGTGTATGTTGGTTGAACTGTTGGATATGAACCATAACCACTAGACAATCCAGCCATGGAAGGCAGCTGATATCTAGAAGCAGATGCATGGCTATAGCCACCATAGGGGGTAATAGTGTAAAATAAATCACCATAACTCATGGAGATTTGGTCTTTGATTGTACCCTAATTTAAGGGATTGTAATTATTGATAGTGGACTCCCCTGGTATAGATTAGGCAACAAACTCTGTATATATAGTACTTGTAATCTAAGAATTTTCTCAATGTAAATATTAAATTTACAATCATATGGTATCAGAGCCTTCAGGCTCACTAGGTCGGACTTATCATTTGTTGTGAATCTCGTCAGTCAGCACATCCAAAATCCAACTATCGAGCATTTTCAAGCTGTAAAACGCATTCTACGTTATGTGAAGTACACTCCGTCTTTTGGACTCTCGTTCTCTCCTGGTTCTTTCCCAGCTATAATTGCATACTTTGATGCAGACTGGGCACGTTGTGTGGAAACGAGACACTCCACTTATGATTATTCTTTTTTTCTTGGCGGGAATCTGATTTCTTGGAGTGCAAAGAAAAAAACCACAGTCTCGAGTTCCAACCGTGAGTCCGAATATTGTGCATTAGCTAATGTCGTTTCAGAGTTGGTTTGGGTGCTTCATCTTCTTTGGGAGCTTCGCATCTCAATCCCCTCTTATCCTATTCTTTATTCAGACAAAAATAGTGTCATTTTCTTTAGTCAAAATCAAAGTGCTCATAAACGGGCTAAGCACATTGATATTGACTACCAAATTCGGTTAGGCTCAATTAATTAGTTTTGCAATTTTGATTTGGTTTTTTGTTGGTTATTTAATTTTTTTTTTTCAAAAAACCCGATTTTATATATTAAAAAATAAATAAAAAGAAATTGTAACATTGCTAGTTTACTGAACCAGTAAACGTTATTCCCATTTTGACTAACTTCGCACACCCCGTAATTTCCTTATTCTGATTGTCATCAGCCAAAATTCGTCATCCCCAACCAATACACAGTTCGCCGAAGCCGGAAAAATTGGCGCCGCCGCCTGGCTCCACCTCCTATCACTCTCTCGGTAATTTATGCTAATGTTTCAGATTAAGATCTAAATTTTGTTGCTGAAGTAAAGAACAGTATCTGAAGCTAAATATCTGTTTATTCTGCTGAAAAATAATTTATGCTAATTTCGGTTTGCTTATCCCTACTTGGAAATACCCTTCTTTCCCAATGTGCATTGGATCCATCCTCTGAACGTCGAACAAAGCTTCAAGAGTTGATTTTTCTTTACACTTTTTCTTCGTCCTTCCAAATAGCTTGAAATCCAATTCCATCTTGGACTCGCATCAACTCCCGATCCAAGCATCACTTGACTATCTAATTTTTTTAGACTTCAACAATGTTGATTTGTAGTGGTAGATGACTCTTTGAATTAGTTGCTGCAGTTCACTAAAGCCAAACTCTGTTATCTGATCTGAGCGACTGTCCTCTCAATTTTAAATTCATATGTACTCACAATCTCTTCTTTCCCTGTATCTGCAGTAGCAACATCTTTCTGGAAGATGACTGAGGTGGTTCCAAATCAACAAGTGAACACTTTAATCCTTCTCTTTTTCCTTCCCATTAAACATTTTCCTTTTACTTGTATAAATGGTTATAATATGTTGAGTGAGGCGTTATATGCATAGGTTGAGTCAAATGATAGGCCGAGACATGTGTTGGATTTGGGAGCATTTGTTGGCGAATTGACTGTTGAAGATGATGCATCCAGGTTCCTAATTCTCCAGATATTTCGTTGTGGTTATAAGCGAAGCATATTACTATTAATTTCTGCACATGTCATGTGCCCTGCCGAGTTTTTTTCAATTTTTTTTGTTTTTGTTAGTGATGATGTCTCACTGGAGGGATTAGAGCAAGAGCTCCAGGATTGTAAAACAGATGATGTATGTATTCACCAATTTTTGCAGTTTTCTAGAAGGTGATATCCATAATTTAACCCAGATTTTGACATTTTCTGTTTGTTCTTCTCTTCTTTGTCTTGAAGGTAGTTGCTATGATACTGTCAAAAGGCACAACATTGCGGGACTACACCAGGGATGTTGAGAACAATTTGAGGCAGATTGAGCTTGAGTCTATTGAGGTTCTGACGTATTGCTGTTCTTCTTTTTCTCTGACTTAGATTGTGATGCTTGCATGTTTGGCAATATTTTAACCTCTTGTCCTTGTGAGGATTTTCTGTAATTTTATCGCTTTCAGTTTTTTAGGTAAAACTGCTCCATAAAAGTACAAGTTCCTTTATATTTATACATGACAAAATTCACATGCGGTATTAGTTTTAATGGTTTGTATCTGCTTGGAGTGATATATTTATATGCCTATGCTAACTCTGTGTATGCATATATTCATGAGTTGTTCGAGCTTTGCTTACTTGTGAGCTCCTTTTCCCTTTGGGTGAAATATCAGGATTATATCAAAGAAAGTGACAATCTAGTCTCACTTCATGATCAAATTCATGATTGTGACACCATCCTGTCACAAATGGAAAAGCTTCTCAGTGGATTTCAGGTAGCGAATCTTATCACTACTGTCCAGCTGCTCTCATTTCACTTCAAAATATTACCTGGGTATCAAGAATGCTACTTGTAGGTATCTCTCTAAATAAGTAGAATGCATTTTCATTCATAGTCTGCACGAATTTCATTTTAGTTTTCAGAAGAAACAAATAAAAATTTGTTTGATTAGGATCTAGAAGAATCCTTAGACAAGGTAGCGAATCTTATCACTACTGTCCAGCTGCTCTCATTTCACTTCAAAATATTACCTGGGCATCAAGAATGCTACTTGTAGGTATCTCTCGAAATAAGTAGAATGCATTTTCATTCAAATGAGTCTGCACGAATATTCCTTTTTCATTTTAGTTTTCAGAAGAAACAAATAAAAATTTGTTAGATTAGGATCTAGAAGAATCCTTAGACAAGGTAGCGAATCTTATCACTACTGTCCAGCTGCTCTCATTTCACTTCAAAATATTACCTGGGCATCAAGAATGCTACTTGTAGGTATCTCTTGAAATAAGTAGAATGCATTTTCATTCATATGAGTCTGCACGAATATTCCTTTTTCATTTTAGTTTTCAGAAGAAACAAATAAAAATTTGTTAGATTAGGATCTAGAAGAATCCTTAGACAAGGCATGGATAAGATTAAATTTAGGGCTGCCTGGTGGGTTTTATATTGTAAAAGGAATATTCTTTTCCTTAAACATAATATCCCGGATTTAATTGGGATTAAGGAAAAGCCATCTCTTTCCTGTTCAAGTGATGAGAACCAGTTTGGCGCTGTTGCCAAAGAGTACACTGAAGTTGCTTTATATATGTGTGCCGGTTCTCTGATTCTTTGTTTTTGTTAATTATTTTCTCGCGAAGTTTTAGATGAAGCTTCTTATTTATCATGTTACACCATGCTGTTCCTTTCATCCAGTAATCACTTTAAAAGTTACAACAGAATATAAGACACATCTGCCATCGTGTGGTAGGCCGAGATAGGTTCAATAAGTTCAGATATAAAGATTCTTCAAGAGAAGTCCATGGATATGGGGCTCAAGCTAAAGAATCGCAAGGTAATTCTTTCATCGCACCTCTTTAAAATTGTGTGTTATTGTTGAATATAAATAGGACATCAAAAGACCTATTTTTAGATAGTTTCTTTTGAGTGCTTTAATGAAAACTTTGTTGCTTGTAATTTGTTTATGGTTTAATGAGCTAGGCACGTGCATCTCAATTCTCAACAACCAAATTAAAGTTTCCTGAATTTCAATGACAATATTCTTGCCAAATGACATTCTTAAGTACAGAATATTATCTGCAATAAGATAACAGACAGTCATGCAATCCAATCCTATGTGGCAGCATGCATTTTGTGCATAGCTTATTACATATCCTTGCTTTAAATAGCAAATAACACCTCTGATCCTTCCTTTGTCTGCTTACTATATTGATACAAGTACCATGTAGTGTCTCAGGGGCAGTACTTATTGACATCAATATCACATGTATTTTTGGTTTGCTAGTTGATATTTATGCCCCTCTTGAGTATTAGTTATTTCTTCATTTCATATTTTAGATTGATTTTGATGTTTTGTATCCGATCCTTCTTCCCTTTATGCTTTCTCATTTTTATTCAATAAAATCTCTTCGTTTCTTACAAAGAAATTTGTTGCTTTTGTTTTTGGTTTATGTTGAACGCATCTCACACTTTTGTGGTAGTTTGGGCTAAATGAAAACCAATATTTTGGCTCATCTTCCAAGAGTTGGTGAAAATTTTGCTTTCATATTCCAAATCATACCTAAAAATAAGAATTTTTAGAGAAGTAATTTGAAAGAGAGATTAGTTAGAAAAAGGGTAATTAAAACCATTCTTTTGCTATTGTTTCTTTGTTCTGCACTTGTTTGTTTTGAGTCTTTCTTATGGTCACCCTTTTTAATTGAGATCTCTAAAGTACACGAGTTATTGTTAACCTATTTGCTATGCACTTTATACACAATTGAAACAAAATTGATTCATTTAGAGACTCTTAGAAAGGATCACCATATTTTGGTTTACTATATGAATATCTGTACAGTGATTATTTCTCTATACAGCTGGGTGTACTGTCTTCACAAGGTTTTGAATATCCCTATTTATGCTGTTATATCTGATGTCATGACTTGTTCATGTAATCTGTCAGGCAGCAGAATCAAAATTGGCTAAATTTGTTGAGGACATAATTGTGCCACCAAGGATGATAGACATAATAGTCGATGGAGAGGTACATTATGAATTTATGCTTATGTTTCTGCAGTTCCGGCCACCCTCTTTCTCACTTTGATTTTTCATGTTAAATTTTTTAATTTTATACTTGGCTGATATATTTCTAGTTCTTCTATTGTTTTCCATCATTATAAGCTAAAAACAGATTGATGCGATATTTACCTTTGTCATTTAATATTGTTAACTTATATTTAATGACAAGTGGAGGTTCTCCATAATTTCTTTCCTTTTTGTTCTATTGCATTATGGCTGAAGCCTAGAAATCTGTATGAGCTGTACCTTTTTGAAGAAATATCTCTTTTTTCTTTTGCGTTGTTCAAATAGTTCTAACAATGCCATTAATTAATGTCTTAAGTTTTTAAATAGTTCTCAAAACTGTCTTTTCCTTAAGCATGATGGCCGAAGCTTGAAATTTTATGATCTGTCCTTTTCTTGAAGAAGTATTTTTATTTTTTCGCTTGTACCCTGTCCATAGTTTTGAAAGGCTTGCCTGGCGCGCCCGAGGCAACAGGAGGTCGAGGCTATGGGTCGTGCGCCTTTTTTAATTTTCTTAGGGCGATGATTGAAAGGCGCGTGCCTATGCTCGCCTTATGTGAGGCGACCAAGGCACGCCTGAGGCGCACCTCTTGGTCAAATGTGTTTTGGTCAATTTCTTAAAATTTTACTAATACTTTTAGAGTTGTAAAACAATAAAACATATAAAAAATAAATAAAAACATAAAACTAGGGTTTAGAAACACTTCAAGTCTCTGCCTCCTCCCATCTTTAAGACTTAGAGATGAAGATGAAGAGGAAGAAGAATACATTGATGATGATGATCTATTTGATGATGAGGAGGAGGGCTTTGATTTTGATGAGGACTAGTCAACTTGAGTCACTTGACTAATCAATAATGAACACTTAAGTTCTTAATTGCTGTTTTTTTTTAATATTTGATGGTTTGCGTGTGTGAATGAAATCTATCTTCACTAATTTAGACATTTAGTATCAATTTCATGTTTACATTATGTTTAAATGTTTATTTATTGACTTTTGGTAGTATTATGTGGCTTTATGTGTTTTACTATGGGAGAATATGTGTGAAATAACTATATAAGATCATAAAATGTTGTTTGGGAGAATAGGGAGGAGAGTCGTGCGCCTTGCGCCTCTGGCGCCAGAGCACCGCTTGCTCCTTTAAAAACTAGGACCCTGTTTTAAAGAGCTGAAATAGGTTAAAAAATTCTCTTATAAAAAGATGATTCATGGTTTCTCATGTACTCTTATAAAATTCTCTTATAAAATTCTCGTGTCTAAGAAGTAAAGGTATTGTTTGTGCGGTTGTGCCAAATTATCCAGCACATCTTTGTGAAATTATGTAATATAGTTATAAACCAGTGAAAAGGGAGTTACGTGTTCTTCTCTCCTGTCATGACTTGTCTGCCAAATCAGTTTCCATTTCAAATACATCTTATTAATTCTAATGCTGATAAATTGTATTAGAACTTCTCATTAGTTGCCAGTTCAAGACTCGTGTCTTCTGTTTATTTGCTACCTAATTCAAGTGGTGGATATAACTCGTTCTTTGCTATATGTGTGGAATTATTCTAAAGTGAATGATCTTACTTTGGTGGTTTGATATGATTGTATGGGCGTTTTCACAATGAATAGAATCAACAACTATTCCAAAAGAAAATTATTAAAAAAAAAAAAAAGAACTATTCCAAAAGGAAAAGGACAATGGTGGCATTTAAATCTCATGAATGGTTTGAGCCAAAATCTTGCCCCATTCTTGTTCTACAGGGTTTTATTGTCTAATGCTTTGTCCATACAAGATTACTATTTCTTTTAGCTTGAAAATGTTTTAGTTGTATATCTTTTCTAGAATGATTAATTGCTACAACTTATAGTATGAATTCTAGGCAGACCATCTTACTGCAGTTTGAGTGATTGAGTTGTATTGTAATCATCCTGTCAATAGATGGTGTTGGATGCTTTGATTTTTACTTTGTTGTATTTTTATGTCATGGTTACTGACTAGTTGATTTATATCTACAGGTGAATGAGGAATACATGAGAACCCTTGAGATTCTCAGTAGGAAGATAAAGTTTGTTGAAATTGATACCATGGTGAAGACTTCTCAGGCTCTGAGTGATGTTCAACCTGAACTAGAAAAGCTTCGTCAAAAAGCAGTTTCAAAGGTATATTAACGTTAAGTAATCATCAAAATTTTGAATAGATTGAGGGTAGTACTTTTGTGCTTGTATTATATTACATATATATCATGTATTTTCCTTTCAAGTTATTTTTTGCTCTTCCCTTTTAAGTGTATTTAGCAGTTTAGCTCCGTGAGTATAAGCATAGTGTTTGACTGTTTGCCTATATCTCAAACATATTGTCATCAAGAAGCTTATGCCTTGTTCTCGTCAATGACTTTTCTAGCAGCTATTGTTTACTGACTAATTTCAGATTATCACTTTGTCTACCTAGATTCCTGTTGCAGTTTGATAAGTTGATCTTTATCTGTGAATACATTTTGTTGTTTGAATTAGCCATTATATAATTATTAATTACTTTAGCATTGGTGAACTGCTTGAGTACGCAACTCACTTCATATTTTGTCCTTTCATGCCCCTTCCAAAAGATATTTGACTTCATCGTTCAGAAGCTCAACGCTTTAAGAAAACCCAAGACAAATGTGCAGATTCTTCAACAGAGTGTTCTTCTGAAATATAAGTAAGTTATTCTGGATAGAAATGTGACAAATGAATGCATCTTCCATATTGTTTCTGTTTACCTTCATAGTTATTTCCCCTGCACTGGGTTTTAATTAAGAACTCGAGAAGTTATTTAAGTCAATTGTGCGGTTAGTTTAGTGAAAAGTATATTTGTGAGATTATATCTATCATACTTCATTTTCTTATATCAGGAATAAGAATAATGTGATTTGTGGATAAATAGACCTCCAGAAATTGCCAATTGTTTTTTGACTGGACTTGCCAATCAAATATGTGGAATAATAAATCTCTGCAATTGTGAGGAATATTTTTTTTTGGAGAGGATAAACTAGATTCATGTGTTACCATATCCTTCTAAAAGATAACTTGTATAACTATCTTTCTAATTTTTTGACCAGTTGACTATTCGTTGTGATTATTAGAAAAACAAAAAAACTAGGACGTGCTGCATGCTTGGTTGTGTGGAATAATTACTTCTTTGTCTCCTTTGTTTGGTAGAATAGAGAGTCATGTACCACTTATCTATCATATTGTTAAGTTGTACTTAGTGTGATATATAATAGTTTAATCTTTTATAACACATGCAGATATGTGGTTCTGTTTCTTAAGGAGCAAGGGAAAGATGTATATCTTGATATTCGTGCTGCATATACTGACACCATGAATAAGGTAAAAACGCCTTTTAATGACTCACAACTCTTGGTTATAGTTGATGGATGAATGTTAACACATTGCAATTATTAGCTCTTTCTGGATGTAGTTCTTAAAATCTTATCTCAATATACTGTGGCATATTCATTCCAATTCCATCTGCTACTGTCCCAATTTACACCACCCTGTGGACTTAATTGTCATCTTAATTTATGCTTTTTATTTAATATATAACTGTCAATATTTTCATCCTGGGGAATCCTCTCTGTCCAGTGTGCCCACTTTTCAAACATACCTCAGTAGGCTATAAAATAATGAGGCAAACTTGCATGAGATCGTCTCACGGTGAGACGGGGCATAAGTTGGGCATTGACACTTTAACACTTTGGGAGGGATGGGTATGATTTGTGCTAGGTTGTACCCCGTCTCATGCATGAGACCGTCTCATATGAGTTTTTGTCAAATAATTATATAATACTGGCTTTTTCTATATTTTCTACACTTCTTTTGTGGAAGGCAATATTCTTATACACGCAGTTGCTATCTTTATTTGCAGGTTTTAAGCACAAACATACGAGCTTATATTCAAGCCTTAGAGAAGTTGCAATTAGATATAGCAACATCCAATGATTTGATTGGTCTTGACACCAGAAGTACTAGTCTTTTCTTGAGAGGAAGGGAGCCCTTGAAAAACCGATCTGCTATTTTCGCTTTGGGAGAAAGGATAAATATTCTCAAGGTGTAGACTTTATCCTAACTACTCCCTCCGTCCCATTTTAATTGTCGTTTTTAAGCATGTTTCAGATGTAAAAAGACACTAAATAACAATAAATATATGTGTAATGTGCCATCTTTACCCCTTTTTTTTTTTTGAAAGGGCCATCTTTACCCTTTTTACTATGGCCATCTAATGCATATTATTACAAAAGCAAGTATAAGGGCAAAATTGGAATATGACATTTAATTCTCCTCGATTAGTGCAAAAGGACAATTATTTTGGGACAAAACTCTTCTCTAGAAAGACAAATAAAATGGGATGTTAGGAGTATTTAGTTCAAGCTCAGTGGCAATATCTCATTGCATTTTATGCTTTACATTTTGTGAGTTAATTTGTGAACTTTTACGTTTGATTTCTTTAGCTTTTTCTTTTTTTCCCGATCCTCTCTGTTTTCTTCTTCTGCCACTAACTGAATGAAATACACAAATTTCGCCTTGTTTTTAGAAACTGTTGTTTCTCATCAATTTGTGCATTCTTCTATGCTTATTTTACAACACTCCAATCATGTGCACCTTTAATGCAACCTGAGCTAAACATAAGCTGTGGTTGGAATGAATATGACAAAAGGTCAATGCCAGTGGGACCAAAAGGATGTTTAAGCCATAATTTTAGTTGGAGAATTAATAAAATAAAATGGTGCCTTTTGCTGTAAACTTCATAAGATCATCTCTGTTCCGTATAAAATTCCTCTTGTAGTTCATGATCTGGTACAGTTTTGTGTTTTCACAGTTAACTCTCTGTATTTATTAAATGAGGCTGATGTCATATTATATATATATCCATCTAGTTTTTCAATACTTGTTCATTTTACAGGAAATTGAAGAGCCTGCATTGATTCCACATATAGCTGAAGCCAGTTCTAAAAAGTATCCTTATGAAGTCCTTTTCAGGAGCTTGCACAAGCTGCTTATGGATACTGCTGCTTCTGAGTACTATCAGATTCTTTTTACTGAATTTTACTTGCATTTTACTTTGTACATATACTCTTCAAAAAATGCTGAGTTTACCTGGTGTCATCTTTCAGATATCTATTCTGTGACGAATTCTTTGGAGAACAGTCTATATTTTATGACATATTTGCAGGTATCTGCAATTTATCTTCAGTTTTAAGTTTGCCAATAACAATAACAATATTGTTCTCGTATTGTCGACTGAAAAATTAAAGTGTGTAATTTGGTTCTAACGTTATTACAGACGAGTTTTACCAAATATATTGAAACATTTGTTTTGCTGAATTATCAGGTCCGTTCTCAGTAATTGATGAACACCTTAATACTATTCTTCCAAATTGCTATGATGCAATTGGTCTGATGCTCATGATTCGCATTATATACAAGCACCAGGTAGTCTTCAAACAAATTATTCTGACAGTATAATCTTATTGGAGTTTGATCTCCTAAATAGTTCCATCCTTCTGCATAGTTTCTGTTGTAATCATGGATCAAAGTTTCAATTCTCATCTTCTATTTGCTAATGCATGTGATGAACATGTTGAATTGCTACTTCATTTCAATTTTTCCAATTGTTTTGTATCAATTATTTATTTCCCTTCCTACAATGGCTAATTGCTTGTAAAGGTCACATAATCACATTACTAATCATTGAACTCTTGAGAACATTTTTTTTTTAATTTCCTTAATTGTGTTATTATTTTAAATTCGATAAATTTCTCATATGGTATGGTAAATTGAGTGTTACCATAGCTCTTCCAAGTATCCTTCTCTTCAATTTTGAGACATATTGTGGAAACTTTTGCTGCTCTTAACTAAGGCTTTTATGTACTTTATGTGTGTTTCTTACGTCCATTTTTCTATTAATTTTTTCCTTCTTGCAACAAAAAGTGTCAGATCTTGAGTGAGGCAGGTCTACCTCTATGTGTAGGTTACAGTTGTGAGTCACTAGTGTTTCATCTGAAAGCATAACATCTACATTGGGTTTTTTCAGTTCTATCCTTAATATTATTTATGCTTTTATTACAGCAAATCTTTTTTTGCTTGAGTTCATAGCTTTTTGTTCTTATACATTTTCTTTTACAGCTTATTATGTCACGGAGGAGAATACCATGTCTAGATTCATACTTGGATAAGGTATGTGTAATCAAGTTTGTTCTGTGTTTACCGATGGCTTTGACCTTTAATCTGTTGTGCTTATAAATGAATGGTGATTAATGTAGGAGTGTTGTTTTAGTTTCACCACAACAAACAAATCAAATTGATCAATATAGATATTATACTTAGAAATCTCAGTTCTAGTTCCATGACTAGACATAGGGTGTGTTTTCAAACTCTACAACAACTTATAGAATACCCTTTTGTCAAAAATCGTGAGAGGTAGCATTTGGAAAAAAAGTAATATCACCTCACTTGCTGAGTTTGCATACACCCCTTAATGCACACATCAAATTGGTCTTAGCTAACTTACTAATATTGTCTTAAATTTGCAAAAGAAAGGCTTCAATAGAGTTGGTGGTATTTAAAGTTATAAAGGAAAATCCAGACTCTCTTTATACTTTTGCATGCTCTCAATCTTTAAGGGTATGTTCGTTTCGGGATTATAGTGGGCGGGGGAAATCCCGGAGTTTGAAGTCCTAAGACTCCAAAATCCTGATGAACAGATAAAATGTATGTTTGCTTTGGGATTTTATAGGGTATGGTGGTGAAAAAGTTGATTGATGTTGTATTATTACATTATTATTGGCGTATTGAGAGAATAAAGAGGTAGATGATGTGAGTGCATTAGGAGGATAAAAAAGAGAATAGTGGTAGATGGTAGAGTAGAGTAGGATTATTAGGATTTCAAACTCCTGACTTTAAGTCTCAAAACAAATGGGGATTTGAGACTTTAAAGTCCAAAGTCCATGTGGGATAGTCGCGAAACGAATATACCCCAAGGGTATGTTTGATTTGGGATTTAAATCCGGTTTTTAAAAACTTAATACTGTAATACATCGACCTTACAAATAACGATGAACCTTATAAGTACCATTTTTTTAAGGTTAATATCAATTTGCAACTTGTACAATTTTTTTATCAATTTGCGACCTATACTATTACTTTTATATCCGATTGCAACTTAAACTATATTTTAGGTGGCAATCGGATAAATAAACAAAATATAGGTTGCAATATGATAAAAAAGTTGTACTGGTTGCAAATTAATAAAAGACCATAGAACATGTTGCAAACTGGTAAACATAACATAACATAAACATATAGGATAATTATCAATGTGCAACCTGTACTATGACATTTTATCAATATGCAACCTGTACATTTTTTTTTATCCAATTGCAACCTATACTATATGAAATTGACCGATTGCAACCTAACTATATTTTAGGTTGCAATCGGATAAAAAAGTATAATACAACTTGCAATTGCGTACAAAAAATTATACAATTGCAAATTGATAAAAGACACATGTACATGTTGCAAATTGATATTTATCTCTAAGGCTGTGTTTGTTTTGAGATTTAAGTGTCCTGAGCAAGTCAAGGTTTTAAAATACAGGGATTTAAAATCCTTGATGAATAGTAAATGTATATGTTTGTTTTGAGATTTAAGTAGGGTGAGATTTAACTTTATGTCAAATCAATGTTTAATAGTGGTTGATGTTGTATTATTATATTATATTGAGAAAAATAATAAAGTGTATAAAGTGTGATATATTGGGAAGAGTAATAATAGGTTTTATAGATATTTGTAGGTGTGGATTGAATGTGGGATTTGAAAACCAGACTCTAAATCCCAAACTCGTACGAGACAGAGCAAAGTCCTAAGTCCATCCGTGTGAGTCCCAAAACAAACACAACCTAAGGGGTGTTTGTTTAGGGATTTGAGGGGATTTCAAATTTTGTAAGGTGGATTTGAAATAAAATAAAAGGTGTATTTGGATTTTGTATATGTTTGAGAGTGTGTATTTTGTAGGATTTAATAGGTTATGATTTTTTAAAAATGTGATGGATGATTGATTGTGTATTTAGAATTGTGTGCAGAGTAAGTTAGATAATATGTAAATTAATAAAGAAGGAAATAGAGTGTTGAGTTGGATAAATAATATAATTAAAAAGTGGGTGATAGATGATAGTGTACTGAAAATTGTGTTTGAAAAAAGTATGATAAATATTTTATAGATATTACAGAGTAGAGTTTTAGAAAATTTGAAATACTGTACCAAAATCCTACTAAACAAACAAAGATTTGGATTTGAAATCCCAAAAGTCACTTGAGGAAACTCTAAACAAACCACCCCTAAGTGTTGTAGGCTGTAAGACGGACTCAATTTTTGGTGCATATTTCAAAGCATATTCTCCACAGACCAATTGTAATTGCCTTGCAATCTTTGGAGTCTTACTCTGAAGATGACTTTGCTTTGTGCAGAACTTTATTTAATCATTTGGCATAAATCAATCAACTCATTCGGTAATGGATCCAAGCAGGTCAACATTTCTTTATGGCCACGTTTTAAGATGGTATTTGATATGCATCTCAACAGCCTACGGAATGCCAATGTGCGGACTTTGTGGGAAGATGATGTACATCCACATTATGTCATGAGACGCTATGCAGAATTTACAGCTTCTCTGATTCAGCTTAATGTTGATTACGGAGATGGTCAGGTTAGATTAAATGGCTGCTCTTAAATTTGCAATTTACATTGCAGATTAGACTTACAACACCATTCTCGTATTCTTTGTAAAATTTTACAGCTTGATCTCAACTTGGAAAGACTGCGAATGGCTATAGATGATTTGCTTGTCAAGCTCGCCAAATTGTTCCAGAAACCAAAGTCGCAGACTGTCTTCTTGATTAATAACTATGACATGACGATTGCTGTGTTGAAGGTAAATTTGTATACATCCAATAGCTGCAATTGGACCTAGGAGTTTTAGCAAACTGATTATAGCTGGATGTCAGACAATTTTTTTTGAATGCACGATGTACACATACATATGCCTGGAGCCATAGGCCTGTAAGGGGAATTTCCTTGTAGGTTAAAGTAACAATTAACTTTCATTGCCTTCTTACTCCCCTGCCAAAAAACAAAGTAGAAAGGAAACTTCAAAATGCAGAAGAAAAAAAACGGAATCATGGCTGCATACTTTATCAATGCGTAGACAACTTTATATTTGCTTGTAATACTCTTGCATGCTCTAATGGCTGTCATGTGTGTTTCAGGAAGCTGGTCCTGAGGGGGGGAAAATTCAAATGCACTTTGAGGAGTTGCTGAAGAGCAATACAGCCATTTATGTGGTAAACTTCATTTGATCTTTTGTACACTTACCATTTAAGAGAAATGCTCATTAATTTTTGGATACCAACTTTTTCAATTAGATGTGCGTGTCATCTATACCTTATAATGTTTGCCTGGTTTAATATTTATGTTTTCCCAAGTGACATTATGTAAAAACCTGGCTGAATATGATTAAATTTTAAAATGCAGGAGGAATTACTTGCGGAACACTTCAGTGAGCTAATAAAGTTTGTCAAGACTAGAGCCTGTATGTGTTGCTATATATATTTCAAAATCTGGCTTACAAATATATGTTTATGATTTTGTCGTTTGATTGTATCCTTGTGGTGTTAGCTGAGGACCCAGGTTCCAGTTCAGAGCGCCCAATTACTGTGAACGAAGTCGAGCCTATTGTGAAGGACTTTGGCAGCAGATGGAAAGCTGCAATAGAGCTGATGCACAATGATGTCATTACTTCCTTTAGCAACTTTTTATGTGGCATGGAAATTCTGAGAGCTGCTTTGACTCAGCTACTGCTTTACTACACCAGGCTTTCAGACTGCATGAAGAAAATTGCTGGTGGATCTGCGTTAAACAAAGATTTGGTTTCTATTTCTTCCATTATGTATGAAATTAGGAAATACTCCAGGACCTTTTAATTGTTTTTTGTAATTCTATGCAAGGTTACAAAGGACAGAAATTGTGTGTTTTCGTCCTTCATTAGCATGCGAATTATTGTGATGTATGTTTAGATATATACACGAGTCCTTCTGTTGTCTTTAAGAGGAGATAAATGGTCCCTTTCGAGGCATTTTTTTTCTCAACATTTCTAAGCATTTAACTTTTAACTACTAGACTTTTGTAATTTGGGAGTTCTATTATCTTCTCTTGTCACAATATATGCTGCAAGCAAGCAAACGTTAGACCATAGCATCTCAATTAATTGAAAACTCCCTGGCAAAATAACCAATATTCATGCTTACATTATGAAATAGGCTCAACGAAAAGGTCTAAAAACAAGTTTGAACCCAGCATTTGGAGATACAGGTCAAAACTCTGGTGGTTTGGGTAACTTTGCGATGCATTTAAAACGCAAAATGAATATGTTATAGACAAAATAGAACTGTTGGTATCTTTCAACGATCCACAAGAATTACAACATACACCCCAAAAAGCTCATCAGACAAGCTTATGATCTATTACTACCCGATTTACTGTAACAGTGAGAGCAGATGTAGAGATAACTCACACCAAACTACGGGCCAATCCATGGAATCTTTGAGCAATGAGATGATGGTTACTGCTTTCATACACCTTAATCAGTGATTGAATTGTTCTGCATACGACATCCTTTTTCTGGTCCATGGACAGATGCCTCGTCTCATCAACTGAATTATTTGTATCCCCAATGGATGAGCACAGGTCTTTAATCCAAATCTTTAGAAATGATGCTTTCTACAGCAAAGTGGAGAAATAAAATGATATGTTTAAAACAAACATACTGATAATAAACCATATAAATATTGTCAAACAATTATATACAAAATGATTAAAATTACACAATGCAATACAATTAGGTATAAAATGATGACATATACATGAGATTCAAATATAGAAGATGAAATGTCATCTTTGTCAAAACAATATTAACACCAAGTAACAACATCACATGTTTCTCTCTTTCAACATATAAATTATATTTTATTACTATTATACACTCGCAGTCTGACACTATTAATTTGTAAATTTGAAAGTATACAATATATCTCTACTAAGGTAATTAAAAAATAAAAATACTCTATTATATTTCACAAAAATGCGATATTTCATGATTTATCCGCCATATTTCCCAATTTTCATCCAACTTTGTACTATGACTGAATCAATAGCAATATCGATATTTTGCGTATATTTTATAGCATTTACACGATACTCGGAAAAAATATTTTACCCCCCAATATCCATATCCAAAACTCTAAATTTGCGACATATCCGTGACATTTTCATCCTTATGTACGTAAGCACACAATTCACCGGAACTTAAAGAGAGCTGTATGATAAATATATATTTTTCCTGATAAATTGTCTATTAAATATTAAGCTTACTTTGATAAGAAACTCTTGTAGGGTTCGTTCGTCACATGTTGAAGCAATGCCCAACAGGTGCAGCATGGTTGAGGTCAACTGTTACAAACAAACACCACAATGAGAACACCCACAAAATGTTTAATAATGATAACAGAATTTCGGAAAAGCAGTTCATAAAAAAATTGCTGCCAACAAATATCATTAAATTTTAGATATGGAAGACTATAACCATAGTATAGTATTACCTAAAAGACAACTTTTTTTGAAAAATAATCAAAATACATCACAGTTAGTCTAATTAAAGCTTTTTCTTGAGCATCAGCAGAAAAACTCAATACTAAAGTCAGATTGACTTCTTGCCCACTTTAAATACATAAACATACATATTTATGTATGCATATATGTATGTGAGTTTAAATTCAGAGGGAAAATAATACTTCCTCTGTCCCATACTCGTTTGAACATTCACTATTTGACTCGTGTTTTAGCGAGCGAATTGTTTATTAATATTTGAAATGATAAAGATATTTTTAAGGTGGGGTATGATAGTGCTACCCCTGATCTATCCTACAATGCCTTAAAAATCACTTTATCATTTCATATACTATAAACAACTCGCTCGATAAAATACGAGCCAAAAAGTGAAATGTTCAATCGAGTACGGGACAGAGGAACTTTAAGTTATGTCAAACTTCCCGAAGCTAGTGCACTAAATGGGCCATCAAAATGACAACCCAAAATGGGCCATCAGTGTATCAAGACAAACCCAAAATGGATCATCAAAATGACAAAAAAAAAATTATATCCCTCTAAGACGGAAGAAATAGGCATTCTAGATGAACATGTTTTTAACACAAGCAATTAATCTTTTGTAGCATTTTCACAATGTTCATATTGGTTTCACAACATAAGTTCATTGGAATAACTCAGCTGACCTGCTTTTCAAGTGAAATCCAATATTTGAAGTTAGAAGGCTTTGAAATCTGATCTGTTTTGAAGTTCTCCACGACATGCTGCACACTTCTAACAACATCATAATATGATTTCCCGTAATCTGCAGAATCGATATACCATGAGAAGATACAAATAAATGAACATGCCTCAAGAAGATACAAAGAAATAAATACAGCCACAATCAATAATACAATGTCAAAGTTCCACCTTAAGCAACAAATGACAATCTCACGATATTAAATATATCATTTATTTTAGTTGCATTACTTGTATAAGCATCTGACTGAAATGAGCTCAATCGAGCTCAATATGAGTTGGACAAAGACTTGTATGCACCAGGTACACCGTGCAACTCAAGTGCATTTTTAAATAGTATTAGTTGTTTTCGGTGAATAGTATTAGTTGGTCTGTATTAGTTGTTTTCACTTAACAGTATTGGTTTTCACTAAAAAGTATTACTTGTGTATTACCGTACAACTGGTGTACAAGAGACGTACTCTATCAATTGATGTATAGATTGACAACCCATGCTCAGCTGGAGCAAGGAAGAAATACCAGTGGGGTTAATCAGAGTCTTATCTAATCTTTTTGAACATCATTACTTTCTTGACTTGGTTTTATTAAGGTTGTGACGTAGTTATGCTTCCACACAGCCATAAAAATCAACAACTAGTTCTTATGGTTTCGGGTCCTTAATATAGAAAAATCAATATATCAAGGAAACAAATACAATAGAAAGGTAGCAATGCAGTTTAAAGAAGGGAGAAATTATTGAAGGGGAGTCATTTTCGTTATAAAAGAACTATTACTACTTCACCATTTATAGATTCGGGCACAGCCAAAGCAGCAGCAGCTTGTATCCTTATCTTAAAATTAGAAGAATCCCGAAGCAACAACAAAAGGATACTAAAAACAGAAGAAGCCCTGCAAAATACGGGTAAAAATCTGAGTTTACATCAATACTTCAAAATACACAATGGATAAGAACTATTTCCTATTTAATAGCTGAAATTGAAAGATGCATGCCTTCTAGGCTATAATCACAGAGTCTATTAGACCAACAAACTCGTATTAACAAACAATGCCTTGTCTCCCTTTGTGTCTCTTTCTTCTACAACTTGTAAGTTAGTAAATGATGATGCCTAGAGCACTCTTATTAGAAAATACTGAACCTACCTTAGGTGATGTTTGTTTTGGGTTTTAAATATCAGGATTTGGGTTTTGAAATTTAAAACCGGTTCTAGTCTGGGATTTTGAAAATCGGTATAAAAACCACCACTACAACACCTATAAACCTGCTATCACACTTTGCAATACAATCAGTTCTCTCTCCTTAACTTTAATATATTTAAATCATAATTCACATCATTCAATCATTTCAATCACACTTTTTTTTTTGACGGACATTTCAATCATACTCAACAATAATATAATAATATAACTTCATTCGCTCTTGCATATTGATCCGACATAAAGTTAAATCCCACCATACTCAAAAAGTATAAAACCTAAAACAAACACATAACTTACTATTTATCAGGATTTCAAAATCCCCTAGATTTCAAAAACCGGTATTTTAAAGACACTTAAAAAACCCACAACAAACATCGCCTGAGGGTAGGCTTTTCGATTAGGAGTACAATTATCAAGACAAGATAATTACAATGGATATGTCAAAAAGACATTAGAAGCAGGATACCTGGAGCCTGCTGTAACGGTTGAATGGCAATCAAGGAAAATTGTTTTAGTGTCACTCTTCAGGATAATTTTACAAGAATAAGCTTTACAAGGACAATGCAAAATTTGAACTGAAGATAGGCTGGAACATGCGAAGTGTACAAATTCAGGGTGGATGTGCGCAAAACTCATAAATGTACCAAAAAGTTACATGTTAATTTTTTTTATTGCAAAATAGTTGAGTTTCTTCATCCTCAACCAAAACTCCCGCAAATTATGCATAGCATGTAAACAAAGGGTTTACTGTTGCCATTTTTACCAACAAATTTATATATATAGTAACACTATACGGTGTTATTAAAATTCTTACCAATCCATGTCTCGTAGTTTCAAAGTCTTGTTGAGAAATAAATTGCTCAATGCATGACATACATTCCATTGGACCTGTTAGAATTCACAGTTCAAGAAATGTGATTCACCCGATTATGATTCAAAAAGAAACTTCATAATACTAATAATAACATATTATCAAACCTTAACGTTTCCCGTTGTCACACAAGAAAGAAATGCCTGAACCATCTGTTCAAGCCAATCAAAACTCCGTGAAGATGCTTCAAGTGCGTGTAACCGTTCTTCCATATGATCCTTGGGTCTTATTGTAATTTGGATAGATCTTGAAAGATTTCCCAAACCTCTAACAGCATTTGCTTTTACCTGAACCACATACCAAACAAAGACAATTTACAAAATAGAGCAAAGATGCACCATAGATAAACTTGTAAGGAAGTATGGGAACCAAGTCTAGATTTGCAATAATGAGCAAATCATAACTTCAAGAACAGTAAGTGTTCACATATGAATGATGGAGCTTTTAGATGAAAACAAAATAATGGAAGTCTTTATGCTAAGTATTTCCACGCTATCCAGGATCCAGATGTTACTCCAACGCATACAAATGCTTCGTGAACCCATCATACAGCAGTACAGGTGATTGTTCCCTATTTCCTAGCAATCATAGAGTTAGTTATGAGATCTTTATAAACATTTAGAAGTTAGCACTGGTTGTGGATACAGTCCGAAACCAAGAAAATTTATGAGAACAGATATGCACCAATGGACTAAAAAATCTGGAGGTCTGAAAAGAAAAACAGTTGCTGGAATAAAACCAACGAGCTTTTAGACAAGTACAAACCACAGGACCAGAGTAGCAAGACTGCACTGAGCTTTAGTAGCTCTGGCAAAGGGATAATATTATTTCAGTCCCTAAACTTTTTCTTTTTTTCCAGATTCGGTTCCCTGTTTCACTCACTCATGAAAGTCCATTTTTGCTCCCACTTTTGGTCCTGCCACCAGTTGACTATCAACTATTTGGGGGGTGAAAAATGTAAACATTCAAAAAAATTTGTACTTAAATGTAATTATTTTATTTTTTTTGTTTTTATTATTTTTATTTTTTAATAGTTACATTTAAGTACAAAACTTTTCCTGCTTGCTTGTGAATCAGAGTGTTGTCTCAACAAAACTTTTATGAGGTAGACCTATGCAAATGCAATAAGATTGATTTTGTAGCAAAGTTGAGGAAGAACCTTAAGATAAGATGGCCTGATTGACAAGGTCATGGGAGATGTTCATGGCTTTTATTATGAAAGAGCAGAATGCATATCTTGCCTTGATAACTTCTCAGCCGAAGAAAATATTCCATGAGGTTGTACTTTATTGTCCAGGCTGCTGCTAGGAAGCCTTCTTTTACATGTCATAATTTTGAGGAGGATACTAATTTTGTGCAAGCAAGCAAACTAACAAACAACCAGAGCCTTTAGTCCTAAACAATTGTGGTAGGCTACATGAACCAATAATAGAATCACCTCGGGTTACGTGCAAGAATTAATCATCTCATGAACCAATACTGATTTCGTGCAAGCAGAAGGCAGAAAATTTTAATCAATATCTTCTGTATCTTTAAATTAGCCTTAGAGCTGTGGCATTTTGGTAAATCATTGATATGAAGTTACTTCGCTTATACCAAAGGTGTTAAGAGGTAGATATTATTGTTGGCAACTTGAGACTCTATGCATGGCTCAGACATGTGTTCCATGGAGAAGATCGAGGAAGGCAATAATTTTATTTTCCCCTTACAGTATAGGATTTTTAACTATACAATTTTGATCAGGAAAGTCCCCAATTTTAGTCTTTCCTATTTTGATAAGAAATAAAAGGTTTTATTCATCGTAAATAGGGATGTAATCAACCAAGCCATTCGCGAACTTTTCGGAGCTCGGCTTGAAAAATATTCGTTCGAGCTTGTTTGTAAAACTCGTCAACATAAATAAACAAACTAGAAGTCAATGGTGTTCAGTACATTAGCTTGTGAACAAACTTGTTAGTATGCTCGTGAGCTAGCTCGTATAAATTATAATGAGTACTTTGATTTCAATTTATAATTTTCACACTAAATATATATGATAAATATAAAAATATGTAACTAAATGTATTTAATTAAATAAAATTATATAATTTAGTAGATATATATGATTTTTGGAAACCATATACTTTAATTTTTATAATTAATTGATGAATAATCTAATTTTAAGATTGACATTATTAAGCTCATTTAGACTCGATTAAGCTCGTGTATATTCGATAATTAAGCTCGAGCTCGACTCAGTAATAAACCAATCAAGCTCAAACACTCTAAGGTTCAACTCGGCTCGATTTGGTTAAATCCCTAATCGTAAATATCGGCGGAACAATGGACGATATACAACACAGAACAGAACTTAATATAGTTTGGACACCCTAAAGCAAGAGCATAATTATAACTTAGTCTGGCCCATGGTCAATCATAAAAGTGATAAAAAGACTCGGCCAAAAATGTTGCAGTTTGCATTTCTACCTTGTCATTATCCCTTGCCAGCCGCAAGCCACTGTCTACCAGCAGTGAAATGAATTCAGAGCTTTTCCTATATTCTGTCACAACTAAAAAGTTAGATTGGAGAACAAAAACCAACATTCACAAAGATATAAATTTATGATTCTAAACTGCCCACCAATTGAACCTCTTCCAGCATGAAGTGCATCCAAGAAATGACTAAGAGAATCACATATGTTAGCTAAGGCCCATGATGCTGTAATACGGACCTGAAAGTTGCCATAGAAAACATTCATTTTAGAGAGAGACATGATATTAGAGAAAAACAAATCAAAGATAAATATCAAAATAGAAAAGTGCAGACTCCCACTTGTCCAATATGATGTGGGTGTTTCATTATAAGAAACAAAACATTTTATTCATTAATAATGAAATATTGAGTCTTGTTTGGGTGAACCCAGTTCATGCATGGATCGTTTTACAGTTGATTGGATATTTTGAAGAGACTGAACTCCACTAAGATTCAAGACTACAGAAACGTTTGAATGGCGCAGCGTGGAATGATGTTTA
Source organism: Stenogyne calaminthoides (assembly GCA_037126765.1). Taxonomy (NCBI): domain Eukaryota; kingdom Viridiplantae; phylum Streptophyta; class Magnoliopsida; order Lamiales; family Lamiaceae; genus Stenogyne; species Stenogyne calaminthoides. Next base: position 783,159 of record JBBCBC010000055.1, read on the forward strand.
TTGTCTGCTTATTATTAAGCTTTTTAATTTAAGTCCTTGAATGAATTGCAAGGGGCCTTTCTTACTTAAAAGCTAAATTGGGGTTCCGAGTCTTATTTATATTGCATTTTTTTACGTTGTTAGGGCATCCAGAGGGATCATAGACTTTGGGAAAACGGCACTTGTTGCTTGGGCAGGATTTAATCCTGCAAAACTTTTATATTATATTATTGTTTTCTTGTTTCTCGACCCTTTACTCCATCAGATGTCATCCTGATTTTCCAAGTTACACCTTCACAATATCTAATGAATTCCTTACTTTGACTACCTTAATAGATAAAACTAACATATTCAATTCTATCTCTCTCTCATTTGCACCTGTTCAAAAGAAGAAGAAAAGGAAGGAGTCTTTGTGTTTTTTAAGTATCTTAATGTAAAGAACCAACTGGTATAGAGTTTTGGCATGAATTTTCTAGTTCTGGAGCACGATTTGTGATTTTGGGTAGAAGCATGAAGAATATCTGAACGGTAATGTGGATACATTTTGTTCGCTCAATAAACGCGAACGAGCTTTTAGATTTCTTTTTTTGGTTTGTTATGTTTGCTTTTAGCAAGCGAAAAATGTGTTGGGTAAATTTGTGGTTTGTTTTATCCATTAGAGCAAGCGAAACGGTGTGTGTAAATATTTGTTCACTTTATGTTCGCTTATAGAAAGTGAACAGCGTGTCTAAGAAAGGGGGTAATATAGACATTTAATTTAAGGGTGTTTTTGTCCCAAAAAAATTCTGGGGTGTGTACAGTATGGGGTTCTTTTAGCCACGATCTAATAATAATAGAATAAAATAAAATAAAACCCCCAAAAGAGAGTACAGAGGGCATAGAACTTACAGAAACCAGAGAATCATGAGAGTTATTCTCAGCAGCATGGATAAACTTTTCCAGCACCTCTGCACTGCTAAAAGCGAAAAAATTGAGAACTTCCTAACATAAAAGTACAGAAGAATCTGAAAGACTTGGCAGCATTTATTTACCTGTGATATAATTGTGGGAAACATGCAATAACACCAATGGCTCGACAAGCAGCTGACCTGACTGAAGGAACCTCATCATTCAAAGCAGCATTAATCTGAAAAGAATCCATGAAACATAAAATTAAAAGAGTTAGTCTCACTTGATATAGAAGTTCATCAGAGATTTGATGGGGTGAATTTATTGAGTACTCAATTATTCCTCCGAAATCGAGGATAAAAATATGTCTGTAGAAGATTAAAGAGACATATGATTGGAAAGTAAATAGAGATTTCGACATTCCAAAAAGAAAAGAGGAGCTTTGAGGTTTACACAGAACTTACTGAAGAACTTATAATGTATTCCTGTTTGTCCTTGGGCAGGGAAAAGAAAACAGAAGAAGTCATTCCAGCAAAACAGGTTACAGATGCAGCTCTTACCTTTCATATAAAAGCAAAAATGAGATATATTTGCACAACAAATAGAATATGTGAAACATATCAACACTGTAGAAGAAAGATCCAGGAAAATAGAGAAAAAGAAAGAAACACAGGAACCTCTTAAACTATTAAAATAAGTGTAAATGATTACATCCCAAAATACATAATATATAAATTAAAAAAAGAAAACCATTTAACCAATATTTGGTTCCAACAAGTCCAACTACTCACCCTATCTTAATTATGGCTATCACTTTATCTACTTGTAGAAATGTTAACATTGACACTTTACCAGATTAAAAATTTGATGATTGCTCTCTTTGAAAAGATAAATGACTTTAACTTGATTGCGTCAGATAGAAAACTTAAATCTTGCACTGAATATTTATTTTACTTATTTTGCATGTGCAATGATATTGGGTTATAATGAACACAATAATATACTCTATTGATACAAATGAGCAAACACATTAATCAGTTCCCAAAAAATTAATTTTATTCAGAGTAAGTTCAGCGTAGTAACCACAATTATGTATTTATTATATAAATAAGAAATAATCGGGTCATAGGAGTTTCATGGGTCTTCATATTTTGAATCTAGTAAGAGATTGAAGTTTTGCATTATAAGTATTTGTAACTTGTTTGTAACTTGGGTTAACTCTATCTACTTGTAATCTGTATAAGGGAATCCCTTGTTCCTAATATCTTTCTCTTTTTAATAAAATTCCTGTTTCCTTATAAAAAAAAAATTAAATGTTTACAAGGATTCAAACTTAAGGGTAAAACTTTTTTCGTTACTCTAAACTATCTATTAACAAGAATCTGCCTCATTGTGAAAAGAGTCTCATATCACTAACCATAGAAGAAGAATGATTGATAATAATAGGCATGTGCTTGACTGTTGCTTCCAACCACCTCTCACTTGCTAACATACATGTTTTAGTTGCAGGGCTCTCTAAGCTGTATGATGGAGCTGATGAGACTGCCTTTGTTTTCACGTAGTCAGATGTAAATGGACTGTCAAGAGATTTATCATTTAAAAGATCTTCAGTTCCTTTAAAGCCAGAAATAGCCCGAAGACATTCATCCAAAACCTGTAAAAAAGTACAGGTTACAAAAAAAAAAAAAAAAAAAAAAAAATTACAAGTCAAATCAACTCGAGAAAGGTGCTGTGTAGGAGAGATATAACTAGAAAATCCATCAGTTTTATCAAATGCAGCACATTAATAAATAATGTCAGACAAAAAATCATTTGCTCTTCGGGTATGTTTGTTTTATTGATTGGAGTGAATTTCATATCACTATGGTGGATTTGATTAATCATAAAATGCGTATTTGGATTTTGTATATGTTTGGGAGTGTGGATTTTGTACGATTTGATAGGGTAGGATTTTAAGTTGGGTAGATAATAATAATTTAAAAGTGGGTGATAGATGATTGATAGTGTATCGGAAATTGTGTTTGGAAAAAATAAAATAGGTGTATTATAGATATTATATATAGGGTAAGAATTTTATGGGTTCTGAAATCCCATACCAAGATCTGGATAAACAAACAAGATTTTGGATTTGAAATAAAGAAAGTGGAGCAAACAAGCCCTTGTACTATCGGTGAGAACTTATTTGGGTAATGACAGCTAAGCACATCCTTAAAAGGCGAATTAACAGATGACTAGGACCTATATTACAAGGTAATGGCAAAGTGCACAGATATTATACACCATGGAATGCAATAAGGCAAGTTCAGAAATGGTAAAGGAATAAGAAGAGACTTTAGCACATTACCCAGACATGGTATTACATAACTTAGTGTCCTCATAGGCACCAATTTAACTGTCTCCTTTTTTTCATAAGAAACGAAAATTTTATTAACAAGGCAATGAAAGTAGAAGAGATGAGGGATCCCTCAATTAACTGTCTCACCGAGTCAATCTCAACAGAATAGCTAATTGTTATCAAACACTTCCTCTATCCCAATTTCATTCATATTAATTCCTTTTGAGAATGTCAACTTATACGATTTGATTGCAAATGGAGAATTTCCCGCATAACTTCTCACTTTATGTTCAGAATAATCTGAAGAACCTTAAAATCAGGTATTATGTAAAACTTATTATCAAGTCAAAATGGACATACAATATTGGATGAAGGGAATATTTTCTTCACAGTTCGCAGATGGAAAAACAAAGCGGGGATGTGTATATTCTACTCCGAACACTTGATCAAGCTTTGATAATAAGCATATGGTTGATGTTTATTTACTCAGGGACGCTTCATTGGAAGGGATTGGGGGTGGGGTATGAGAAACAAGAAGCTTGCCCCTATGTATTTTGGGCCTTGTGAGATCATCGAGATAATTGGCGAGGTGGCGTATCGTTTGAGATTACTGCCCTTTTCAGCACTTCATATGGTGTTTCATGAGCCCTATTTTACAATGTTTATTGACTATCAATAAAATTCAGCTCCTATATACATTAGTAAATAGTCAACATCCCTTAACAGATTTACAAATTAAAATCATCAAGGTCCAATTACTGTACTTAACAGGTCTTCTCATAGCATGGTTGAATGTCCAAATTATCTCAAAGGCCTATGCTAACAACTACAATCAGCTCCACGTCACTTTAACCAACACATTAAATATGGCATTTTTTTACATTCTTTTTAAACTTTTTTACCATAGTCAGTCTATCTGCCACATTCATTTTTTTGCAACTCATATCATAGATCAATTGCAGGTAGCACAAGAGTGTTTTAGATTGTAGCAGGCTTATAGGCTTGAAAAAGATAACATCACATAACTTATGGATGTCACTGTACTTGAGAGTTCTTCTCATAGCATGGTTGAATATCCAAAATTATCTCAAAGGCCTATGCCAATCAGCTCCACGTCACTTTAACCAACACATTAAATATGACAATTTTTTACATTCTTTTTTAAACTTACCATAGTCAGTCTATCTGCCATATTCGTTTTTTTGCAGCTCATATCATAAATCAATTGCATGTAGCACAACAGTTTTTTAGATTGTAGCAGGATTATAGGCTTGAAAAAGATAACATCACATAACTTATGGATGTGCGGGAACTTTTCAATACTAAGTGATGTTTGTTTTGGGTTTTTAAGTGACCTTTAAAAACTGTTTTTTCAAATATAGGGATTTTGAAATCCTGATAAAAGTAAGGTGTGTGTTTATTTGAGATTTAACTTTTTGTCAAATCAATGTGTAAGAGTGAATGAAGTTGTATTATTATATTATTGTTGAGCGTGATTGTAATGATTGGATGATGTGAATTATAATTTCAATTGTTATAGAATTGATATATATTTCCTTGTGTATTCATGTTTCCTTGTATATCTAGCTTTTCCTTATAGTATTAGATTGTAACCAAGGGTTTTACTCTCTATATGTCATGGCGGAGTAAGAAACAAAATATATCAATTCTAAAACATTAATATATTAAAGTGTAAGGAGAATTGATCTTATTAGAAAGTGTGATAGTAGGCTTATAGGTGTTGTAGTGGTGTGCTTTTATAAACCGGTTTTCCCGAACTAGAACCGGTTTTAAATTTCAAAACCCAAATCTTGGTTTTTAAAATACAAAACAAACATCACCTAAAGTATCATCAATGTAGAAAGGAACGCAATTCACCTTTACTGCAGCAGTCATGACTCTCTCCTTGATTGATGCAACACTCTGTTCGACACTAACCCTCCACAATCTCGCAGACACATCTGAGAATGAGCTCAAAACTCCATATATAATAGAGGAAACTTGTTCCCAGCATAAAGCAATTACATTTGGATAATTGTGAGCAACAGCCTTAAGAGCCTGCAGCAAACTAATTAGAGCATAAGTATATTGATTGAGAAAATCTGAAACAAACACCAGATTGTTCAGGTAACAACTATTTTCCTTGTACATATTTTAAGGTCAGAGATAGCAGGTTCACTTGCAGCTATTGTATGTAAGCAGTAATTACACACCGAAGATGAAGACTGGAAAGTAGAGAAAAATGTGGCAGCATGCTGTAGTGATAGCATATAATAGACAAGTGATAGCACAAGAGGTAAGAAGAAACTAAAAAAAAAAAAAAAAAAGAGAGATATAAAACCAATGCAACAAAAGAAGTCCAAAGAACGATAAAAAAAGAGAAAGGGAAAAACGGGTGAATTTTTTTACTAGTAATTTTGTGGGACTGAAGCAAATGCGTCAAATTGATTGTGACATGATTTGTGTTTAATGAAATAAGTACATGTTACAGACTGTAGCTAATTAGGTAACTTGTTATCAAGCCACATTAACGTATTCCATATTCCAATCTAGGGCATGTTTGAACTTTTGCTTAGTTATCCATTAACTTAAAAAGCAGATATCATTATCCCTTGATCCATTAGATGTCTGTATTAAATCGAATTTTAAAATATTTTCTCAAGACATTTTAGGTTACCAGCTATATGGATCATATTATACGTCTCGCAGATATTTAAGTGAGAAGGGGGCAAAAAGGAAAACTTTGCATAAATTATTCATTATCATAACTCTATAAGTGGTTAAGCATGATCAGTTTAAATAACAGAACTTTATTTTAATAAGTTTCACCAGTATATATATTACTGTACTTTTAAGAAATATAATCAATAGCATCAACACATTATGTTCAACAAGTATATGAAAAAGGACTGCATATAGAACCTACAAAATAAACAATACAATATGTTTATCCAGCAGAAAACTGTCACCTGAAATGCTTCTAAGCTTATTGATGGGCTTGATAATTGTTCCGAATGTCGAAATAAGCTAAACAGCACACCAGACCTCTTATCTTCAAGAGATCCTGGGAAATTATATTTATCATGCAAATAAATCAATTAAGCTGAAACTAAAAAATTTATAGTATATGATCAAGAAAAAGTACAGAAGAAAGAAGATGAAAACTATAGAAGATATCTAAAGAGTAAAAACCTACTTTTAGTAAACTCATATGCTGATAAAAAAACAAGTATACTTGAATCCCATTCCACAGTGTTTCACCACTCTTAGAAGAACACCATTAAGACAACGATTCTTTTGCGCATTAAATTTTTGCTTGGATTCTTATTAAGAAATTATAAAAGTATATTCTTTGCATTTTTCAATTCGATATATTGTACAAGTTATTATCCAACTCATGAGATATTGAGACATGAGTGTTTTATTTTAAGTTTCAGTGCATGAATTTTGGGTTAGGGATCTCCGATCTCTCACCATTTTTCTCGATTAACAAAATTTATGTTTCCAATTAAAAAAAATAAAATAAAAAATGAGGGGATGGGAGGAGGAATAATGGCAATGTAACATGTTTACATATGAACGTGATTTACAAACCTGTTGACATTTCTCCCAAAAGCATATTGTTGACATGCATTGAGGTAGACACGGAAAGAGCTATGGTTAAACAAGTAATTGCAGTTGCCTGCAAATGGTAACCAAAACTATCATGTACATTTCATTTTACTTATTTTTGGATTTCTAAAAACTAAAATGGCATAACAGAAATAGAATAACAATGGTAAGAGCAAGTAAAATAGTCTAAAGTTCTTTGATCAACATCTTCAAAAGGATAAGAAGAAAAAGGTTTTAAGCTGTTCAAAAGGTAAAATGGGTTTCAGTAGCATTAAGCTATTGGATCCATGTATTTTAGACAACTTCAACACCATCAATTAATTGAAGTCTGGTTTAAAATGTAATGGCTGAGGCAAAATGATAATAACTTGGAGTAATCTTTCAAGAAAATAGAACCTCAAAAGCTGCTAGAAGCAATTCACACGATGCATATACTCTAAGCTAAAAAAAAAAATAGCAACTCTGAGAAATTAATGAGTTTGTGTACAAGGGATAAAGTAATAATTCCACAACCCAATGAAGCCAGACAATAGGAGTCAAAGAGAATTGATGATTAAAGATGAAATCTATTAACCTGCAAGTTATTTCGATCATTATGAAGCAAAAATCCCTCATCAAGTTTTGATTGAACTGAAGAGATAATATTTGAGAGTAGCTCCGGAGCCATTCTTGAATATCTACAGAATGAATTACAGTTAGAACCATTAAACATAATATTCACAGCAGAGTAATTAGTAGATCCTTGGGCACAATACCGATTTATCAAAAAAAAGAAAAAATTACGGCAGAGTTAAACGATTGAAATACTTATACAAATATTTCTGAGCAAAAAGCATTTCCATATCTGGGAAGAACGCATTTTCCCATTCGGATGCAGTTCCCGTATCTGGTAATTTGCAAGAAAAAAAAAGAAATGGGGGCTGCAGTTCACACACTTGTGGGTTGTGTTGGAGGAAAAGCTGCCAACGCTTTTCTTTTTTTTTTTTTAAAAAAAAATCTCAAAAATTTCATAACATGATAATTCTTTTCATTTTAAATCCATTTTTTAATACTCCCTCCGTCCCAATTATATAGGCTTGTTTGATTTTTCACAAAGATTAAGAAATTGTATTGGAAAAGTAAATTAGAGAAGCAAAATTTCAATTATAACCCTACTTAATAAGTGTTATATTTTCCAGTGTAATTAATGCATGAGGTTATATTAGTAAATGAATTTGAAAAAGTCACTCTATATGGAAACAAACCTATATAATTGGGACACCCATAAAAGGATAACAAGCCTATATAATTGGGATGGATGGAATACATAAATAGCCAAATAATTCTTTTTTAACAATAACTATTTGACCCACACATTGCCTACCTTAAAAATGAATTTTCAGACCATAAAGTGGGGGGTTTTGGTGGTTTGAAGAATTTTTATATTGAAATTGAATGTGGGTTAAATTTAGATATTTATAATAATTGTTAGTATTTGTGGTGAATTTAAAACAAAAAACATATAATATATTCAACAAAAGAAAGTATGCTCAAGTAAAATTACAAATATAGAATTTTATTAAATGATTTTTATTAAAATAACAATTTATATATACTAACCGTGCATCGCATGGGCGCATTTCTAGTGGTGTTTGTAGAAAAGGATAAAATTTAAGGGTTGAACAAGCACCAACCAATAACTTACGGAGTAGATGATAGCAAAAGCATAAGGACTTTGAATATCAACGCCAGCAACCTAGTGTTAGTTTCATGTTTGATTAAATACAAAGTACCTGTTAAACCACGGTTAGAGGATTACAATTCAAGAAAATAATATAGTAGGAATGTTTTAGAGAACAAAAGTGACAAATGCAAATATAGAAAAGGCACTTTCAGATTCCATTACCTAAATGTAACTGCATCAAGATATGCCCAAGAGAACTAGAAAGTGTTGTGAAAGACCCACATTTTGAGTGCTCCTTATATTCTGCTACCTGAAGGGAAATAGATGCGGGCCCATCCAACATAGTCATGACAGTAGAAGCAGCTGCAATCCGCACCTAAGCAAAAGATTAAGAAATCATAACATATAAAGTTACAACAGAGTAAGTGGAATTTATTCTGAAGTATTTGACCAAGCTCCTTAAATGCCTGACAGTTTGAATGGGCAAAAGAGGGATTATGGTTGAATTGAGACAATTTAGAAAAGACAAGAAAAAGAAGAAAAGCAGAAAAATTATATTTTGATAGCGACTGCAACTTATTTAAATGAAACCTTTAAAGAAGGATCAAAAAGCAAGCAACTCATCAGAGTAGCATCATAATTCCTGCAAAACAGAAAAGAGTAAATAAACAAAATGAGAACCTACAATAATTTAGGAACAACCATGTACAGTATACAGGAGATGAGAAAGCAGATAATTCACCTGTTCTGTAGCACATCGTTGGATGGTAAAAGCAATGTCCATTGTGCTGTAAACAATTTGGGATCAGCTTGGCAAAGATCCTTCCAGAAAATTCAAGGGTTAGATTCAAGAAGTTGAAAATATAATTGGTACTCAGAAATAAGTACCTTGAACAAGATGATATTCCTCTATCAGAAGCTTAGGTGATTTTTTTTTTTTTGATCGGACAAAGTTAGATGTTAGTTGTCAGTAGTTAGTACACCAAGCACCCAAACACTCCACAAGTTCGCCAATCCACCTTATAACTCTCATAACTCCAATTCGTTCCCAAAGGGAATCGAACCTGGGTCTCCCACTCAATTGAGGAGCCCAGTGGCCAGGTGGGCTAAGCCACCTGGTTTGAAGCTTAGGTGATGTTTATTGTGGGTTTTAAGCGATTTTTTAAAAAACCGATTTCGAAATCTAGAGGATTTTGAAATTCTGATAAATAATAGTAAGGTGTGTGTTTGTTTTGAGTTTTTTAGTATGGTGAGAGTTAACTTTATGTCAAATCAATGTGTAAGAGTGAATGACGTTGTATTATTACATTGTTGTTGAGTGTGATTGTAATGATTGGATGATGTGATTTATAATTTAAATATATTATAATGTAAAGAGAGATAACTGATTGTAATTGTATTGGAAAGTGCGATAGTAGGTTTATAGGTGTTGTAGTGGTGGCTTTATAAAACCGGATTTCAAAATTCCGAAGTACAACCGGATTTAGATTTGTAAACCCAAAATCTGGTTTTTAAAACCCAAAATCACCTTAAGCTTGTTAACTTTAGGCAAGCGTATAATAATCTGATTGACAAATAGTCATAAAAGAAAAATGGCGCAAGAAAATAGTGGAAAAAGAATGTTAATGAAACAATGGTGTCTGAAGGTCAGATAACTCATAATGGACATCTGATCACAGTCAAACAGATTAAAAAGATAAACGACGAAATGAACAAACCTGAATACATATAATTGCAGCCAATCTTGCCTTAGCAAAGTGCACACTGCTGCTATCCATCATTGATCCATCATTATCACTGCAATCTGAATCTGACGAAATAATTTCATCTTTATGCTGTTGATTTCCCACAACCTTTCTCCGCAAGTGCGGAGGTCTATAAGGGCCACTTCTTGATCTATTTGATAATTCGAACGGCAGGTTTTGGCTTGTTGAAACTACTTCTTTCTTGTGATTAGTTGATTGATTCATGATATGAGCCTTGTTTACAAGACCATAACGCAAAAAAATTCTCAAAGCTGCTACAAAGCCAGCCACCTAAAAAACACTAACTCTTTAATGAATATATCATAATGTAGGGATGCATTATTGACACATTCCACCAATCTGAAAGACAGAGTTTCTTACATGATCTGCCAGATACACTTTCAGTTCTGTTAGAACCAAGTGCAGACAATGGAGAAGCTCATTATAAAACCTGCCCAATATGGTAATACTACGTGAATTTGAATTCTCAAAACTTTCAACAAAGCTCGGAATAAAAGGGCAGAGAAAATTACCTGGCAACAGTATTATCCTCCAACAAAAGGCACTTAGATGCCAAGATGTCCATAACTTTTCTGAGGACCTACAACGAAAAATAAATTCTAAATTTGCTATTTTGAGCCTACATCTTTTAAGTGTATCATAACCTGCAAATACCTCAATTGTTGATTTTCTTGTTTCAACCGGCAAAGAACTGCCTACTCTGGAGTATACTTCACCAGTCATGGAAAATGCAATTGTTAGGATTTCACACTCGTTTCCAGATATTGTATGGTAGTCGCTTAAATAATCCCCTTGAAAATACCCAACCACTTCAAGAACAAAACTTAGTAGTTGTTCATATTCTGAAAGTGAAGCAGCTGCCTGATATGAACCAAAAAGGAACCTGATATATGATTATTTACAAGTGGATTACATATAGGTAGTATTTGTTGTAATGTCTTGGTGAAAATGCAACATATGTTGAAACAACAAAACAAAGCAAATGGTGAAAATTAAATAAAGAAGATACTGAAAAGGAGCTGGGTAAAGAGGTAAATGAAAGTAATAGACATGGGGGGCTTAAATTATACTCCCTCCAAACCGCTAAGATAGACTTGTTTTCCATTTTGGTACGTACCAAATTATAGGCTGGTTTCTTTGTTACAGTCATTAATTATTCTCCAATTAACCAAAACGATCCTTTTTAATAAACTTAGTTTTTGCAACAAAATTCATTTGAAACATACTGGAATACTTAAAAATAAGCGTAAAACAGTAAGAAGATAGGAAAATATTGAACTCCAACAATATTAGGTATATTTTCTTAATCTGTGTGAAAAATAGAACAAGTCTATCTTAGTGGTACGGAGAAAGTACTAAGATAAAGCAGCAAGCATTCCCATAAGAAACATGTTCCCCAGTAAGCAAGGAGCTTTTGTAAAATAGGTCATCTAAGCATGTGAAAGAACCTAAGAAAGGAGGGAAGGGGGAGAGAAGGAAAACAAATAAGCACACCTTAGACTTTCCAAGCATTGCTTGATAGGTTTAACTATAGCAGCATTCCCAATTAATGTGGTCTCTGCTTTGGCTTTCCTAAGGAAAATTTGCACTATCCTTTTGAAAGAGTCGAACACAAGATTCCAAGAAGCTGAATCCATTTCCAGAGTAGAAGAATGACTGATGCCATGAATCTGCAACAAATGGGAAAACATGTAGATGCCCACATGTCAAAAACTGGATATTTGGAATCGTGTCAACTGTTAATTATTTTTGCTAAAGAAACAAGCTCTTTTTTTACGTTTGTTACCTTCTATCAAAGCCTTATCCTATTGTTAATTTCAATCAGAAATCTAATCCAGATTCAAACATCGATGGTGTTTTGTAACAAATCTGAAAGTCCACATTCTATTATCACATCTTACGGAAAAAATATGGAAAATAAAAAGGATAACTTTTTTTGTAAATTCATCTTGACTAAGATTGTAATAAAAGGGAAAACTAATCATATCAACAAATCAACCATGTTCTAATTACAGTCAGAAATAGTTGTGTGATAATGATTATACGAATCCGTTTTCTCCTATTGAATTCAATATTTCCATAAATCTCACAAGTATATGAAATAATACTGTTATACTGATACTCACACATTTAAACATAGCTAAAGAAAGAGAAGTATAATTTTCCTTTCATTTAGTTGTACACTGATACAAGACCAGATAGAAGATTACTCTAATAATAATAATATAATCAATAAATCAAACTGTATCAAATTATTTGCACTCTTTACTTGGACAAGAAAAATCAAACTTAAAATAGAGTTGCAAAATCAGTGAAACATGAAATATGGTTATAACATATCAAGATTTTGGTCAGCAGTAGGGAAAAGGTTCAGATGCACAAAAGTAAGCATACACCTCGTTGCAACCACTGCCATAATCACTTACCGCAGCACACAGGCCATCACTATCCAGCAGAGCCACAATTATCAAATTCATATTTCGTGTTACAGGCCTATTTTAATTTTTATGTGAATAGAAGCAGTTCATGTATTTTGATGTTTGCAACTCAAAAAAATTGAAGAATATTCAATAATCACACAAATGATCAACTGCAAAGAGCAACCTTGGACCAATGACGAAACGACACTCATAAGGTAGAATATCTTTCTCATGGCTCCTAGGTTCAGTTTAACTACATTTATCAACTATTTTGCTTTCCGTGGTCTAATTACAATGATATTTAAGCAAGAGCAATGCATTGCTGATTACGAGAAACAATGTCAAGAAAAGGAATAAGATTCTAAAATCTCCAAAAGGAATGACATTTGATGATTTGAAGTTCTCCTAAAGTCAGAAGGAGACATTTTGAAATGGTCTAACTATTCTTATCTTGAAGCTGTCCGACTACAAAGTGAGGCTAGTACAATTCATTAAACTTCATGAAGTTACTAGCCAAAATAATTTAGAGGCTCCTATTTCTGAGTCTGTGATTTATTGGCATTTTCTAAGTTTAAAAAACAAAGGCAAGGCAATATGCAAGGCTGGAAATTGTTTTTCATAAACCAGTTGTTTTACTTCCTCATAAAGTTGCTGAAGAAGTGAATGGGAAAAAACGAAACAGACAAGTAAATTAAGTACCAACTGGGATAAATTAATGAATGTTAGAGTAACGTCCTCGATCCAGCATTCAGAATCAGAGAGGTTCTGAGACAACTCCATCAGTAACATCAAGTCGGAAGTGACCTGAGAATATAAATCAAATTATAATAATAATTATTATTATAATCAGAAAAAAAAAAGCAGCAGATCAGAATTTTAGATACCTCGTGGGAAGGCAAGTGTGGAGCAGCAAGTAGGAGAGAATCGGAGTGGGAGAAAATGAGTTGGTTGAGGAGGTGAAGGACGGCGGCACGAGGCGGCGACGCCAAGGTTTCGTCCCTCAGAGTCAGAAACGCCGTTCTCCATGACCTCACCGCCGAGAACATTTGATGCTGGAGTTGATGTGATCTGGACTCGTTTCTTTACTTACCGGGATTTTTGATCGATGGCTTTTTGTTGGGATAATAATCAAGATGTGCCGGTTATTCGCACTCCCTAACTGGGAGATACACCCCCTCCATTTTTCTTTAATTTTAACGTAATTATGAAATAATTTATCTATCCTTATATTTTAAAAACTTAAAAAACCTATACTAGATACACCCACTCGATGAAATTTGAAAGGGCGCATTATCTCTGCAGGAAAATAAGAAAGAAGTTTTCCTCAAAATTTCTAGTTTCAAAATTGACAATTAGGGAAAAAAATATTGTAGAGTGTGTTGTTTATCAACTATAACGAAAATTAGTGGGTCTCGAAATACATATGCAAGTGAATCTCATTGTTCTCATTTTTCTTTTCTTTTTATGTTGAATGTTGAAAAATTTATTAAGTGTTAAGGGTTGAATGTTGAAATTTTTTATTTTGTTTTGTTAAATATATTTTTTTATTTTGTACTGACTGTTGTATTTTTTTCCCTAGAAGTAGGATGGAAAGTGTATGATTGTCATTCCCGTGTTTTTTTTAACATTCGCGATTTTGGACCTGATTTTTCAAAACCATTAAAACATTTCGAAAAGAAGATGTCAAATTTTTGAAGGTTTTGGAAACGAAAAACCTGTTCAAAAAATTTAAAAAACAATTTCCGAAATTAAGTTAATATTTCAACACAATGTTTGTGAAATTGTGTATTAAATTCAAATTAAACCTTCCGAAATAATTTATGTTTTTTCAAATTGTTTTACCGATTTTTTTTGTTTTGGTTTGCTTTTATTTCAGGAATTGGCGGATGATGATGATTATCACCCAAATTATAATGAAGAGCCAGAGGAATAATATGTCAATCAACATGAAGATTTTGAGTAACCAAAGGTTAATGAAGATTTTGATAAACCAAATGATGCTAAAAGAAGTAGGAATTCAGATGATGATGTTGAGGCAGAGGATGAGGAGGAGGACAAGAAATGTATGAAAAGGGAGACGGGGACGAAAAAGTATGGATGTCCCTTTTTTGTTGAAGGGCACCAACATTTCTAAGGATGAATAGATGTTGGATGTGAAGTGTGGGATTCATAATCATCCTGTGTCACATCCAAATTTTCAGAAAACTTTTAACGGCATTTAAAAATAAAGAGAGTTATCCAAATTTTCTATAACAACTAAAAATAATGCAATTTAATTTTTTCAAAGTTTGCAGCGAAAGTAATTAAATTCAACACATTTTCAAAGTACATAATTTAACCACTAAAAATCCTACTAAAGTGTCTCAATGCTAAATATAACCCTTCAAAATAAAGTAAAGTAATTCAACGCTACCAAAACAATGTCAAAACTCGACACCTCAATATTCATGTGAAAAGAGAGTTATGCAATAGAATATTTTGCTCAAGTAAAATGCTAAATAAAGTCTCGAGGCAATCCACCTTCCCTCCACCACGCTCCATAATTTATGTGCAAAATGTTAAGGATTGGGATGAGCAAAATAACTAGCTCAGTGGGATTCCCTCACAATGTTATAATCAAATATAGCACATAAATAAAATCATAAACTCACATAACATGCATCATAATCAATATAACGAGTCAAGGATCTTTTCCATCCTGAGTCGTATTGGCCAATCTGTATACGGTGGAGTTGCGTCCAAGGATCTTTTCCATCCTGGACCGAAGTCCCCGCGAGTTACAACGATCTTTTCCATCGAGTAACCAAATAATTCAATAAAACATATCCACGTAAAACATGTAGCAAGAGACAATTAAATTCACATGAATATTCAAAAATAACAAAGCAAGTAAAAATCCCACCTCAAGTCTTGATTAACCTCGTAAGCGCGTAGATCGATTTAATGCGTAAAATCCTCGTCACCTAACCATAATTAAGTAATATCTCTTAAAATTATGAGTATTCAATATTTTAATATTAAATTAAGCACCAGTATATACCAATTCGTATGTATATATACTGTACCAATCTTGCAGACGTTAACAAAATCCGAACAGTGCACTAATTAATATTTTGGTTTGGATCATAAAAACGTGGCCATGCAACCCCATTTCCTAAAATTGTCTAGTACCCACGATTTTGTTCAGAAGATAACAAAGTTTATGCTGCATTGATTGAGTATTTTTTTTATTAAAAAACGGCTGGCGAAACAATAGTAATGATAGTAATAATATTGATCAAAATAGTTATTGCTTAAGGGAATTAAAATGTTTTGGCCATTATAATAACTTTTGTTCTGCTTAAACAATAAATTTTCAGAAATAAATAGATTTGGGCATCAAACCATGATTAAAAAGAGTTTGAATTAAAACATGAAATATGATTCATTAACGCTAGTGTATTGGTTTCGTAAATACAGTAACAAAGGATTGGAAAACTTCAATAGAAATAATTTAGGGATCATCAAATAATTATTTGAGCAATTAAAATTTCTCCCACTTTCAAAATCAATAGCTATCATAAATTAATTGGCCTTTGAACAAGAAAAGTTTTAGCCATAAAATTTCTTTAAATCACTGGCTTAATACGCAACATCATTATAAGAAATAAAATCGAATAATCACAAGCAGAAGGAAGAAGATGTTACTAATTTGGCAAGAACTGAGTAGCCGCAACCTTTTTAGTTCCAGAGAGAAAACTCCAAATTACGGTGAAAATATTTTCTGTGACTTAATTTGTTAAAAGGACAACGTATAAAAAGAGAACGAGGGAGTAAAAATCAATTGAAATAATCATGGAAACAGGAATTGGCCTCTCACGGTTTTTACTGAGTTATTGTTATTATTATTATTATTTTTTTTTTTTTAAGTTTGAAGATATTGATCCAAATAAATCTAGAGATTTTTTTTAAAGGAAAGACTTGAGAGATTAGGACTTATCCTTATCATTATATATGTATATCTTTTAGTTTATAATTATATAAATTAAAATTCTTAAAAATAATGATATCATATCAATGTACAAATATATATAAGCTTATAACCAATTATAACCACAAATAATGATCAAGTTAACATCTAATTAACTCATTCGTTCTTCTTTTTAATTTATAAGTTATTTCATCTAACAACATATATATTTACGTGCTCATTTTTTTTATTCTTTTAATAAATATAATTTATACATTTCCTTTTAGTAATTTATGGTGATTGGAAATCTTGGGTGTTACATCCTGTGGCCACCTCTCTCGTGGGGCACTCATATGTTGGAAACTAACCCCTGATGAAGGACAAAATTGTTATTGATATGTGTAAGGGATATGCTCCAGCGAAAAATGTGTTTTACATGCTTCAAGAAAGAAATACTGACAACAAGTCTACCATCCGTACTATCTACAATGCTTGGAAGGAATCGGTAGTATAAATTCTTCGTTGGGTGCCTCATCTTCTTGAACATCTTATTGGGGTGCATCAACTTCTTGAACGCCTTCTTCTTCATGTTATCCGGATTCTTCATCACTCCAGCTAGAGTTCTCATCACACCCACTAGAGTCTTCATCACCCCCACTATATTCTCCAACCACTTCCTTCTCATGCTCAGAAGTATGCACAACAAAAGTGGTGTTCTTTCTTCTTCAGGAGGTACTACATGTTGTTCTTGTGGTTCTAATGGAGGAGGAAAAGAAGTTTGTTGATGTAATTGCAACTGTTTTGCGTGCGGTTCTTGAATTTTCTTTCTGGTAGACGCAGTTGTTGGGGTTATACTGAAAAGTATGCTTTTACTTTGTATAACCAAACTGAAGTTTCTTATTTATTTACTAAAATAAATTATTTAATCACTGTTGCATTAAATTTGAATGAATGTTATATATGTTTATTGCAAATCCGTCAATAAGACAGTACGTATTACATTGTAGTTAATTTGGTGATACCCGATCACTGAAGATCAAATTAACAGCCCTCGTAATTAAGTACAAATTCACAACCCAGATGAAAATGAACGAACCATCATGAACGGTTGAAGTGTGAGACCCAGATTAGGCTGTCTTGACCAAGGGATCACACTAACGCGATTTAGGTCTTGTTTGAAGGACCTCTGAGGAGGACAAATTCTTGATCTTGAACTTACAAGAATTAGACCTCAGTGGTGCGGTGTTTCTTAATCTTCGTCCCTTAAATAGGATCGTGTGAAATTAATAACTATTGCTTTGACTTATGATGGGAAGAGAGTCAATGCGATTCGATACCTTATATGTTGGGAAATATTATTAATTACAAGACGATTGCTGACATTTAATACGGAGAATAGCGTGCAAGTACGTCTTGCTTAATTTGTCCCCTTGGTGGGCTCATATCCTTTATCATGCCAAATCTTGCAAGTGGAAATTTATTTCCGGCATGAATAATAATGTTGAGTTGTCTTTACTCAAGGATAAATATATTAATTAATATAAAGCTTGTTCAATGGTTTAATTAATTAATACGCATCCGTCTTGATGGGCGGACGGCGAATCTTGGCGCGTATATGCGTCTTGGTTTCGCTGGATGCAAAGGCATGGGCAGGGCGCCATCCGTTGATCGTCATGGGCGGAAAGTCGAAGGTCCAGGCCTTGAAGCGAATCTTAAATGCGCGACGCCGCCGAGATTCGCCGAAGGATCCGAAGCGGATCCGGAAGGCCAAGAAGAAAGCGCTTGGCTTTGTGCGGCATACGCCGATCGACGCTGACGACGACAAATGGAGTACAAAGCGTGCACTCCGACCCACGAAATGGTCGATGACGTTGCTTGAATTGACGATTTTATTCTAGACAATCAAGTGGGAGCTTTTCGAGACGAACGATGAAGGCTATGAAGACGATTTCTCAAGATCAAGACATGATAAAAATTAACCGTGACAATTGGATATATGTGCCCAATGTGTTTAATTTTTTATTTTGATAATTGTGTTTTTTTTTATGCTTATTTAAATTGTGTTTAAATTTGCGATGCATGAGAAAATGTTTTGAAAAATCTCACTTTCGAAAATTACTAAGTATGCTTAAACAATTAATTGACAATTTTATTCCGGATAATAAAATTGATTTAATTTTGAGCTCCATGATTTATTTATTTGTGAATTCTTTTGGAGAAATTCCCCCCACAGGACGGTCAAAAGATAGCTTTCGCATGAATAAATTCCAAACGGATGATTGTGGATTATTACGAGTGGCGACGATGACCCTCCCCACGAGGCTCGTTCAAAGCGAAATAATAAATTTGTATTTAATCATGGTTATTACTTAGGTATAAAATTGATATGCATATACTTCCCCGAAGTCCCTGTCAATTTTATATTGGTCAAGTGAGAGTCAACTATTAATCTGGATATTAAAGGTTTGTAACTGTTCTTGTTTGTAACCTGCTCGAATGTGTTTAAATAATGACCCACCCCACGTGGCTTATTTAAACTGTTTTGAGATGTTGGCTGATGCATGTTCATATTTTTTTGAGATTTTAATATGATACATGTGATCGAACTTTGTGATAATTTTGTGCTTATGCAAATAGTTATTTATTTCAGTTCAGCATGTCGTAACCTTTTAATCCACTGTTAATATACTTAAAGTCAATAGAATTGTATGGGAAACTATGTTGATTGGAAACGAAAAATTATGTCCGACAAAATCAATTTCCTCATGAATGAGCCTCAAATCATCAGACAATGAAGTCAAGATTATCGGTTTTATTGATTCATTGGCTTGCTCCCAGATTTCGTACAAACATCTTTCCGAACTAGATGACCCTTCAGTGATTCTATCAGGTTTATGTCCGCCAAGAACCCAATAATGTTTTTGTGCAGAGAGGACAAAAGTCATATTACGTTTCCAAGTGACATAGTTTTCACCAGTGAGTTGGTTTCTTTTCAGTAGATTGAACAGTGGATTAAAAGGTTGCGACATGATGAACTGAAATAAACATATATTTTGCATCAATATCCAGATCAACACAAAATTAAATCACATAATTCGATCACATGATTCATATTAAAATCTCAAAAAAATATGAACATGCATTAGCCAACATCTCAAAACAGATTTAAATGAGCCTCGTGGGAGGGTCATCATTTAAATCACATTCAAGCAGGTTACAAACAAGAACAGTTACAAACCTTTAATTTAAAAAATTAATAGTCGGCTCCCACTTGACCAATATAAAATTGACAGGGACTTCGGAGAAGTATATAAATATCAATTTTATACCTAAGTAATAACCATGATTAAATACATAATTATTACTTCTCTTTGATCGAGCCTCGTTGGAGGGTCATCGCCGCCACTAATAATAATTCACAATCATCCATTTGGGAATTTATTCACGTGAAAGCTATCTTTTGACCGTCCCGTAGGGGAATTTCTCCAAAAGATTTCACAAATAAATAAATCATGGAGGTCAAAATTAATTTGTGTCAAAACAAATTAATTATCATAACATACTTAGTAATTTTTTGAATTTGAGATTTTTCGTTGAGCAATTCTCATGCAAACACATTTAAACAAATTAAATAAAGCACAAGAAAATACGGCAACAATAAATCAAGCAAAGCATAAAATAAACACATTGGACACAAATTATCCAACTGTCATGGTTTGATTTTCTTTGGCTTGATTTTGAAGAGACGTTGTCTTGAATTTCTCCCACTCGTTAAGTCTCGAATGAAACTCCGCCTTGAACGCCACACCAAGCGGCTCGCAAATGGATGCACGCCAAGATTCGCCGGCCGCTGCTGTCCGGGCGCCTGCGTGCTACGCTACGCGCTTAGGGCGCAAAGCCGTCGCCGTGTCCGTGGCTTTCGGCGAAGATCGGGCGCATCGGTAAGCGATGGGGGTCTGGCGCGCCGCCCGCGACGCCGCTCACCCTTCGTCACTCCCTAGTGTCGTCGCCTGCTCTTCTTTGTCCCAGCCGTCGTCCGCCCTCACAAGCGCCTTCCGCCTTAAGCGCTCTCGCGGCCCGTCGTGTGGCATCGTCCGTCCATCGTCGTAGCGTGCCTCCTCCCTTGGCACATTTCGCGCCGCCGACGTTGCCCATCCGTCATTTTAACTCCAAATCCGTCTTTAACTCGTCTCCGTCATTGTCTCCGATCAGGTTACAATTTATTTAACGAAAAATAAATACCTTAAATCTAGACTAGTCTATTACATTGAACAAATCAAATAGCCTAATCTACTCGTGGATTTTCTCACGAGAAAAACAAATCCGAACGAGTCGAATTAAAAATCATTCATTCATATGTATGAAAATAAAACACATTAAATACCATGACAATTGGATATCTGCAAAACAGATCTAGCAATTCTACTATCCAATTTCAATTTAATGTTCAACAATTTAAATAATAATTTAAAAAATCAGAGCTCGAAACCAGAGCTCTGATACCAGTTGTTGGGAAATTAGGGGTGCCCGGATCTATTCGAGGTGATTATTTAAATACGTATTTAAATTAAACAGTTAATTACTAATATGAATTAATCCTAAATCAATTCAACATAATAATAAACAACATGCGTACACACATAATTCACGTAAATCCTAAACATGCGAACTAGGAGTTACTGGAATTACTAACCTCTTGAAGAATCAAACGGATGAATCAACCCAAGAGCCTTCCCAAATATATCCCCAAAGTCCACTTAACGCTATTCGGGGGAAGATTTCAACGAACGATTTTAATGGGAGAGAAATTAAATATTTTGCTACCACCTTTGTGGATTTCTAATATTTCCAACACATGGAATTGCACTTGGGAATGAAGCGCTCATCCCCTATAAATAGGGAGGAGGTGGGGACGAAAATTAGGGTTGGAAAATAGAGAGAAAATCTTTTCTTGATCTCCAATAAATCCTGAATATATCCCCTATATTCTTTTCTCCTTAATTAAATTTTCCATAAAAATCTCTTTCCCCTCTTCTACCTATATTTTCGAAAATTACACTAATAAAGGAGTCAAGATTTGACTTCTTGAATTTATGGGATAATTATGTATTCCTACAATAATTATCTCTTTCCATAAAATATCTACAAGAAAATCAAGACAATCTTTTCTTCCTTTAATAGACAAAGTTTTCGAAAATTTCAACTGGAAATATAGCAAGAATATTTTCCTCTCTCTCTCATTAATTGGACTTTATTTTGGGCTATTTGTGGGCCTTTAGGAGAGTTAAGATTGGACCTCCAATGGACTATGAAGCTATAATATTTTGGGCCAAATATTATTCAAGTCCATTAATATGAATTTACTCCACTATAAAATTAATATTGAACTATCCATCTTAACCCATATTACGATTTCACATGTAACATGGCTCCCGGTCATTATTTCCCGCGATCAATTATCTTAGTCCATTAATTAATTAAGCCACTGAACAAGCTATATATTAATTAATAAGTTTGTACTTGGAGTAAAGACAACTTAACATTATTATCCATGCCGGAAATAAATTTCCACTTGCAAGATTTGGCATGGTAAATGATATGAGCCCACCAAGGGGACAAATCAAGCAAGACGTACTTGCAAACGATTCTCCGTGTTAAATGTCAGCAATCGTCATGTAATTAATAATATTGCCCAATATATAAGGTATCAAATCGCATTGACTCTCTTCCCATCATAAGTCAAAACAATATTTATTAATTTCACACGATCCTATTTAAGGGATGGAGATTAAGAAACAACGCACCAATCGAGGTCTAATTATTGTATATTTAGTCTCAAGAATTTGTCCTCCTCAGAGGTCCTCATTCAACAAGACCTAAATGCGCTAGTGTGATCCCTTGGTCAAGACAGGGCCAATTGGGTCTCACACTTCAACCGCTCATGATGGTTCGCTCATTTCCATCCGGGTTGTGAATTTGTACTTAATTACGAGGGCTGTTAATTTGATCTTCATGGATCGGGTATCACCAAATTAACTACAACGCGTACGTCTTTATCTTATTGAACGAGTTTGCAATAAACATATATAACATTCATTCATATTTAATGCAACCGTGATTAAATAATTTATTTCAGTAAATAAATAAGAAACTTCAGTTTGGTTATACAAAGTAAAAGCATACTTTTCAGTATGACCCAGATCAATTTGCTACTCCACTCTCTGCCCAAAAGTTTTTGAGCACTTTGGCTTCGCTTAGTTGATTTGTTGCAAGCTTTGGTCGCAGCAGACGTTGATGGGGCACAAAAAAACAAGCCATGATTTAAAAGGGTCCATCTTCATCTTCCGGGTCAAGGGAAGGCAAGAAGAAGAAGAGGACCAAAAAGCCATAAGCAATCAAACTCAATTGTTGCCAAGGACAATGGTAAGATGAGGGATGCTGGTAGTGTCAATGAAATCTAGAGAGCAAGTGCTTCAACTGTGGTAAAGGACAATGGAGGTTAGTCTGTTCCAATCCCAAAAGAAATGGAAAGAAAGGTAATTCTCACACACTAGTTGTTGAAACCTGTTTGACATCGTGACACTTCTCATTCGTGGGTAGTTGATACGGAATCCACTGATCATGTTTGCTTTTACGACAACTTAGTGGGAGTGAAATCGTCATCACGCTTAGCGATGCTTCGAGAGTGGCAAATGAAGCGATGGGAGACGCGTCTGCTCGCCTCTTTTGGAGACAAGAAGTTAATTTTAAGAGATGTTCTTTATGTTCCTGTTTTTCGGAAAAACCTTATTTCTATTTCTAAACTGTTTATCGATGGATATTCTGTTCATTTTAATAAAGATGTTACAGTTTTTCGTAACGATGTGATTATCTGTCGTGAAACTTAGAGGAACAATCTCTATATTATTAATTGTGCACATCACTCACAAAATGCATCTTATAACACATCTACTATTTCTTGTAAACGAAAGCGCTCGGCTGACGTGAACGAGACACTCCTTTGGCACCTAAGATTAGGTCATATTACCCAAAAAGGATTCAAAGGTTAGTGAAAGATGGTTCTTTGGGGTCTCTCCAAATTGAGCCATTTTCGACTTGCGAATCGTGCTTGGAAGGTAAAATGACCAAGAGGGCATTTGGAGCCAAGGGGCTTAGAGCTAAAGAAGTGTTAAAAATCGTTCACACCGATGTGTGTGGTCCAATGCAAATCAAAGCTAGAGGTGGCTACGAGTATTTCGTTACTTTTATCGATGATTACTCACGCTACGGATAATGAAGCATAAATCTGAGACCTTTGATAAATTCAAAGAATTTAAGGCTCAAGCAGAGAATCATAAGGGAAAAAGTATCAAGTTTCTACGATCTGATCGTGGAGGTGAATACCTCAGCGATGAATTTCTGAACTACCTATCGGAAGTGGGGATTGCATCCCAGTTGACTGCATCCGGTACCCCTCAGCAAAACGGGGTTGCAGAACGAAGGAATAGAACACTTTTAGAAATGATAAGGTCGATGATGAGTTATGCGGATTTACCAAAATCGCTTATGGGTTACGATTAGAAACATCGACTTATATTCTGAACCTAGTGCCATCCAAATCGGTACCTAAAACCCCGAGAGAATTGTGGATCGGCGCAAGCCCGATTTTATTTCATCGGGATCTGGGGGTGTCCGGCATATAATCGTGCTAGACAAGGAAGCCGAAAAATTGGATGCACGTTCGGAATTAAGGATGTTCATAGGGTACCCCGAAGGAACTAAAGGATGCATGTTCTATGGTCCCGAAGATCAAAAGGTGGTAATTAGTACTCACTTTAGATTTTTGGAAGAAGACTATATGAACCGTCGAAAGCCTGGAAGTGAAATTACCTTAGAAGAACTTAGGGGGCCAACTCCATTGCCAACTGCATAAAAATGATATACTGTTGGGGTTATACGTGAAAGTATGCTTTTACTTTGTATAACCTATGTATTAAACACTTATTTATTTGAAATAAATTATTTATCACTTTGTTGCTTTTAAATATGATTGAATGTTATATATATTTATTGCAAACCGCTTCATAAAGCACATGTTACATTGTAGTTAACGTGGTGATACCGATCACGTAAGATCACGTTAATAGTCCCTTGTGAATTAGTGCGTGTTTCACAACTTAGATAGACCCGAATGCCTATTGGTAGAAGTTGATGTGTAAGTCTCAGATTGACTTGTCTTGACCAAGAGATTACATTAGTGCATTCGATGTCTTTGAAGTGGACCTACAGAGAGGATAAACTCATTCGCACCGACTTAAGAGATGAAGAGTTAGACCTCAGCCAAGTTGTTGATTTCTTAATCTCTGTCCACTTAATTAGACCGTGTCGCGATTAGTAATTATTGCTTTGACTTATAAATGGGAGAGAATCATTGAGACTTCGATACCCTATATCTTGGGCAATAATATTAATTGTACGACGATTGCTAAGATTAATACAGAGAATCGTGTGCTTGCAAAAGTCTTGCATGATTGGTCTCCTTGGTGGGCTCAGAACCTTTATCATACCAAATCTTGCAAGTGGAATTAATTTTCCCAGATGGATAATAAAGTCGAAATGTCCTTACTCCAAGGCCAAAGATATTAATTAATAAAGCTTTTTAGTGGCTTAATTAATTAGTGGACTAAATAATCTTAAACACGGGAAATAATAACCGGGAGCAATATTACCGTAATATGGGTTAAAATTGATAGTGCAATATTAATTATATATTGGTATTAATTAATATTAATGGGTCAATTATATTGTGGCTCAATATTGAATTCGTAAGTCCATTGGAAGGTCCATCTTAATTCTCCTAAAGGCCCCTCAAGTAGCCCAAATTATAGTCCAATAAATAAAAGGTACTTAAAATAAAATAAATTTTGTTGCCTAATATTTCTTCAAATTTTCGAAAAAATAGAGAAAAAGAGGGAGAAGAATTTTATGGAAAGGATATAAGTATTCTTGGAATACAAGATTATCTCATAAATTCAAGAAAATCTCCCACTTGGCCTTTCTTTATGGGATTTTTGAAAATAATGAGTATAAGAAAGGAAATAAAGATTTTCTTGATTTTCTTGGAAAGATTTTATGGAGAAAGATATGTATTCTTGGAATACAAGAATATCTCATAAATTCAAGAAAGATCCAATCTTGCAATTCTTTATTTGAAATTTTCGAAATTATTGGGAAAATAAGGGTGTGAGATTTTTGTGGGAAAATACACATGGAAAGAAGAATATATGGGATATATTCAAGATTTTTTGGAGAACAAGAAAAAGATCTTTCCAACCCTAATTTTGGGACCCAAAATTTTCGAAAACCCCTCTTATAATTCATCCCCACACCAATTTCATGTGTTGGAAATATTAGAAATCCACAAAGGTGGTGCAACAATTTTATTTTTCCTTTGTTTTATAAATCGTTCATTGGAGAACCTCCC
Source organism: Stenogyne calaminthoides (assembly GCA_037126765.1). Taxonomy (NCBI): domain Eukaryota; kingdom Viridiplantae; phylum Streptophyta; class Magnoliopsida; order Lamiales; family Lamiaceae; genus Stenogyne; species Stenogyne calaminthoides. The sequence continues at coordinate 809,234 of JBBCBC010000055.1, forward strand.
ACCGGGTTGTTGAGAAGGACTTTTGGTTGGTAGTGAGACCGATCCCCGCCTGTCTCTCGCACCGTCTCTCCAACGGCACGCGTTCCAACGTAAACTCCTAGAATTCCGCATGCTAGGACTTTTTACGTGATTTTATTTGCATGTCGTTGTTGGCGTAATTATTATTTGAATTCACTTTGGTAAATTCATGCTAGTAATAATTGTTAATTTAAATTTGTGTTTACAAGATCATCCCGATAGATACTGGCACATGAATTCTCCCAACACTAGCATCGAGCCCGTGTTCGCTCGATCTTTTAAACTGTAATTTAAATTGTTGTTCATTAAAATTTGAAATTGGATAGTAGAACTGTTAGATCTATTTTGTAGGTATCCAATTGTCATGGTATTTTAATGTGCTTATTTACATGCAAATAAATTATTGGTTTTTAATTCGATTCGTTCGGATTTGTTTTGCCCCGTGAGAAAATCCACGAGTGGATTAGTATTTGTTTGATTTGTTCAATGTAATAGACTAGTCTAGATCTAGGTTTATTTATTTTGTAAATAAATTGAAACCGGATCGTGAACGAAGACGGAGACGGAGAATTAAAGACGGTCGTCCGAGTGCCCGGACGTACGCGAGCCAAGGCAAGAGCAAGCGGGATGAAGGGCGACAGGCGGGCCAAGGGCTGGCATCAGCGGGCGCGCACGGGCTGGGTGACGCTGGGCAGATGGGGGCGGGACCTCGGGCGAATTAAGGCCCGGCGACTTTCTTCATTTAACGACGCCGAGGGACGACGGGCGAGATGACCGACCCGACCGAGGCGCGGCGCTTAGGCACACGGACTCATGCTCCGGGTCGTGAGCTACTCATTTTCCGGACGTCGTCCTAACCCAAGACGGAGGACGCTCGTTAAAGAATTGTTACGATTTCGGGGGAGCCTTTTCGAGACGAAACGATGAAGGAAAAAAAAAGAAGAGACGATTTCTCGAGATCAAGATATGCACTTTAAACCATGACAATGGATATATGTGTGCCAACGTGATTTATTTTATCTTGATGCTTGTTTTAAATTGCGGCAATTTTATTTGATATATGTGTTTGCATGATTTAAAATTGTCAAAGAAAATCTCACTTTCGAAAATTACTAAGTATGTTTTGGTTGATAAATTTTATTCTGGATAATAAAATTACATCAACATTAACCTCCATGATTTATTTATTTGTGAATTCTTTTGGAGAAATTTCCCCAACGGAACGACCAAAAGATGGTTTTCACATGAATAAATTCCCAAAAGGATGATTGTGAATTATTATTAGTGGCATTTATGACCCTCCCAACGAGGCTCGATCAAAGCGAAGTAATAATTATGTATTTAATCATGGTTTATTACTTAGGTATAAAATTGATATGCATATACTTCACCAAGTCCCACAATTTTATATTGGTCAAGTGGGAGCCACTATTAATTTTGAATTAAAGGTTTGTAACCCGCTCTCGTTTGTAACTCGCTTGAATGTGTTTAAATAGACAGATCACCCAACGTGACCTATTTAAATTGTTTTGAGATGTCGGCCGATGCATGTTCATATTGTTTTGAGATTTTGATATGAATAATGTGATCGAATTATGTGATATTTTGTACTTGGACAAATTGCTATTTATTTCAGTTCAGCATGTCGCAACCTTTTAATCCATTGTTAATATACTTAAAGTCAATAGAATTGTATAGGAAACTATGTTGATTGGAAATGAAAAATTATGATTGTCCTAACCACACAAAAGCACAAGTGGGTCCTTGATACCCCAAAACCTGATGAGCCAACTGGCGAGTCGAGTAAGGCGGAAAAGAAAAAATGATGATTGGGAGCATTGTAATGACATGGCAAAGTGTACTATTCTGGCATCTATGTCAGATGTGTTGCAACACCATCACCAAGAATTTACAACTATCATGGAAATCATGGAAAATCTTAAGAAGATGTTCCAACATCGAACCGCATCGGCTCGACAAAATCACCTTGGCGAGAGATGCTCTCGTTGAAAATGGTGGAGGGCACACCCGTAAGGGATCATGTTCTCAAGATGATGGCTTATCTGGACAAACTTGAGGTTCTGGGTGCAGATTACGATCTGGAGACTCAGATAGACTTGGTGCTTCACTCTCTACCTAAAAGCTTTGAACATTTTCAGCTGAACTATCAGATGAATAATCAAAAGTTCTCCCTTGCTAACTTGTTACAAGCTTTGGTCTCGGCAGAGACGCTGATGGGACACCAGACTCAAGCTTTGGTGGCTAATGGACCATCTTCATCTTCTAGGCCAAGGGAGGGCAAGAAGAAGAAAAAGGTCAAAAGCCAAAAGCAGTCGAACTCAACTGTTGCCAAGGGCAAGAGCAAGATGAGGGATGCTGGGGGTATCAAGAAGGATCCAAAGGGGAAGTGCTTGCGGTGAGAAAGGACATTGGAGGTCTGCCTGTCCCAAGCCTAAAAGGAATGGGAAGAAAGGTAATTCTCATGCACTAGTTGTTGAAACTTGTTTGGAGGCGTATGCTACCTACTCGTGGGTAGTGGATACGAGATCCACTGATCATGTTTGTTTCACATTACAGGGGTTCAAATTAACCCGGCAACTTAGTGGGAGTGAGATCCTCATCACACTGGGCGATGCTACGAGAGTAGCAGCTGAAGCACTGGGAGACGTGCACCTGTCTTTTGAAGATAAGACTTTAGTTTTAAGAGATGTTCTTTATGTTCTTATTTTTCGCAAAAACCTCATTTCAGTTTCAAAACTATTTATTGATGGATATTCTGTTTGTTTTTCTAAACAAGTTACTATTTTTTGTAACGATGTGTTTATCTGTCATGGAACTTTACAGAACAATCTCTATACTATTAACTGTGCACATCACTCACAAAATGCATCTTTTAACACATCGACTGTTTCAAGCAATAAGAGAAAATGTTCAGAAAAAGTGAACGAGACACTTCTTTGGCATCTAAGGTTGGGTCATATTAATCTAAATAGGATCCAAAGGTTGGTGAAAGATGGTTCATTGTCGGACCTACAATTGGAACCACTTCCAACATGCGAATCATGTTTAGAGGGTAAAATGACTAAGAGGGCATTTGGAGCCAAGGGGAATAGAGGCAAAGAAGTGTTGCAAATCGTTCACACTGACGTGTGTGGTCCAATGTCAACCAAAGCTAGAGGTGGTAATGAGTATTTCGTGACTTTCACTGATGATTACTCAAGGTTCGGGTACATTTTCCCGATAAAACACAAATCGGAAACCTTTGATAAATTCAAAGAGTTCAAAGCCGAAGTGGAGAATCATATGGAAAAGAGTATCAAGTTTCTACGATCTGATCATGGAGGCGAATACCTCAGCGATGAGTTTTTGGACTACCTGTCAGACGAGGGCATTGTTTCCCAATTGACTGCACCCGGAACCCCTCAACAAAATGGGGTTGCAGAACGAAGAAACAGAACACTCTTAGAAATGGTCAGACCCAAGATGAGTTATTCAGATCTTCCCAAGTCGTTTTGGGGCTATGCCTTGGAAACAGCGGCTTACATTCTGAATTTGGTACCATCCAAATCGGTTTCCAAGACCCCTAAAGAGCTGTGGACTGGGCGCAAACCCAGTCTAAGACACCTCAGGATTTGGGGGTGTCCGGCATACGTGCTGGACAAGAAAGCCGGTAAGTTGGATGCACGTTCAGAGCTAAGGCTATTTATAGGATATCCCATGGGAATGAAAGGGTGTATGTTCTATGGTCCCGAAGATCAAAAGGTGATAATAAGTACGCACTTTAGATTTTTGGAAGATGACTTTATGAACAATAGAAAGCCTAAAAGTGAGATTACCTTAGATGAAATAAGAGGGCAGACTTCTATACCAACTGTACAAGTTGATATGCCAAGCGTCACACAGACACAACCGGAACCTCGTCGTAGTGGGAGGGTTGTTCGATAACCTGAGAGATTCATGGGGATAGGAGAATCTTCGAATTTGGTCCCCGGGGATAATGAATCAGACCCCTGGTCCTACAGGGAGGCGGTTCAAGATAAGGATTCTGAATCCTGGCAAACTGCGATGGAAGCCGAGATGGGCTCAATGGATCATAATCAAGTGTGGGAGCTAGTGGAACCACCCAATGGGGTAAAACCCATTGGATGCAAATGGGTTTTCAAGAGAAAAAGAGGACCGTACAGAAAGGTCGAGACCTTTAAGGCTAGGCTTGTGGCAAAAGGATACACCTAAAAGAAGGGTATTGATTATGAAGAAACCTTTTCGTCTGTAGCCATGCTTAAGTCCATCCATATTCTCTTGGCAATAGTTGCGCACCTAGATTTCGAGATCTGGCAAATGGATGTCAAGACAGCTTTCCTTAACGGGAGTCTTGACGAGGAAATCTATATGCAACAACCCGAAGGTTTCATCGTGAAAGGCCAAGAGCACCTAGTTTGCAAGCTAAGGAAGTCTATTTATGGACTAAAGCAAGCATCTCGGGCTTGGAACCAATGTTTTGATCATGTAATCAAATCTTACGGATTTGATCAAAACGAGTTTGAAAGTTGTGTATATAAGAAGTGTGACGGAACTGCCTTGGCATTCTTAATACTATACGAGAGATTTATATTCTCGCTCATCGAAAACGATGTAAAGGTTTTGTCGACGTAAGGGTATGACCGTCGAAATGGTTTGATATGAAGGACTTAGGGAAGCCACCATATTCTTGGAATCAAGATCACTTCGAGATCGAAAAGAAAAGAATGATTGGCTTATCGCAAGCTTCATACATAGAAACCTGTTTTGAAGCGATTCAAAGATTCAAGATTCCAAGAAAGGTTTTGTACCTTTTCGATGCATAAAAATAACGGAATCCATCTATCGAAAAACTTTGACATGTGTCCCAAGACACAACTAGATAGATGACAAGTGAAAGGTGTTCCCTACAACCAAATGTACATCCAGGAGTCTTATGTATGCAATTATCAACTTCGAGACCGGATATTTGCTAACTCGCCGAGGCATGGTAGCAAGATATCAAAGTAATCCAGGAATCAACAACTCGGACTCTAGTAAAGAACATTCTAAAGTATCCGAAAAGAACCCCTCACTGGATAGAATGCTTAGTTTACCAAATCGACTTATCACTTTGTTTCTAGTTGGATACACTGACTTTGGGGTTTGGTTGTTTCCAATCTACATAGATTCTAGAAAATCTACCTCAATGCTAAGGTGTGTTTTGTATGGGGGATAGGAGTTGTAACATGGAGAAGCACTAAATTTGGATATAAATGCATCGCAGATTCTACCATGGAAGCTTCAATTGCATGTCCATTATCTTCTTTTGAAGAAATGAAGAATTTATAGTGTGGATTTAAAGAACTTCCTAGTGATTTCCGACGTTGATTTCAATTTGCCCAAAGACCATCACGGCATGTCTTCTTTATTGATCATCTTGCTTTTTGTGTGTCTATAATGCCGGAGCAATTGCAAATTCAAGGGAACCGAGAGCCCACAAGGCCAACAAACACATAGAAAGGAAATACCATCATCTTATACGAGAAATCGTTAAGAGAGAGATATAGAGGTGGCAAAGATCACCGCTCATCGAGACAACCTAGCCGATTCATTCATAAAGGGTTTGTCTCAAGTAAATTCGAGATCCGAATCGATGCGGAAGGAATGAGTGTCAAGAGCGTTGCGATAACTCATCCTTCTCATCTCTTTTGAGTATAAGTGGGAGATATATTATTAGGTTGATGTAGGTGACATTAGATGTCATCAATAACAATACATTATAATGTTTTGGTATAATTAAAAAACTAAAATATTTGAACATAAGGTTTTGATTGTTGGGGTTATCGAAAAGACATGTGTCCCAAGAAAAGTATGCTTTTACTTTATATAACCTATGTATTAAACACTTATTTATGAAATAAATTATTTATCAATGTTGCTTTAAACAATGTTTTCAAAGTAATCCAAATCAACACCGGACTGATAAAGAACATTCTAAAGTATCCTGAAAAGAATTCGGGATAGAATGCTAGTTTACAACCGGTTTGATACACGGACTCAATTTCAATCGGACATAGATTCAAAAATCTACCTCTTTTCTATGTTTAGTTAAAAAACAAAATAAGTATACACGCAGATTCTACCAAAAATTTAAATATATATTTTATAACTTTTCATATCATAACTTATAAATTTTGTCCCACCTCATACATTTATCCCATAATCGAAAAGTAAATTCAAGGGAAGAAAAAACACATAGAAAGGAAATACCAATATAAAAATTAAAATTTTAAATATTTAAAATAAATTAATAATTTAATTTTTAAAAAAAAAAAATGAGTGTCAAGAAAGTTGCCAATTTTTGAGTATAAACCGAGATATATTATTAGGTTTTTGACCGTTCAACCCTAGATGTCAACCCGATAATACATTATAGGCGGGCTGGTTTTTTAAAAAAGGGCTCCGTATAAGTGGGAGATTCATTGGGTTATACGTGAAAGTATGCTTTTACTTTATATAACCTATGTATTAAACACTTATTTTTGAAATAAATTATTTATCAATGTTGCTTTTAAATATGATTGAATGTAATATATATTTATTGCAAACCGCTCATAAAACACATGTTACATTGTAGTTAACGTGGTGATACCGGATCATATAAGATCACGCTAATAAATCCTTATGAACTAGTGTGTGTTTCACAACTTAGATAGACCCTAATAATCTATTGGTAGAAGTTGATGTGTAAGTCTCGTTTTGGGAAAGTCTTGACCAAGAGATTACACTAGTGCATTCGATGTCTTCAAGAAAGACCTACGTGAGAGGATAAATCATTCGTGACCGATTTAAGGGATGAAGAGTTAGACCTCAAAGAAAGTTGTTGATTTCTTAATCTTCGCCACTTAATAAGGACCGTTATTTGAAATTAGTAATTATTGCTTTGACTTATAAATGGGAAGAGAATCATTGAGACTTCGATACCCTATATCTTGGGCAATAATATTAATTGTAAGACGGTTTTCAAGCTAAGATTAATACAGAGAATCGTGGTGCTTGCAAAAAGTCTTGCGTGATTGGTCCCTTGGTGGGCTCGGAACCTTTATCATACCAAATCTTGCAAGTGGAATTAATTTTCCTAGATGGATAATAAAGCCGAAATGGACCTCTTACTCCAAGGCCAAAGATATTAATTAATAAAGCTTTTCAAAGGGGCTTAATTAATTAGTGGACTAAATAATCTTAAACACGGAAATAATAACCGGAGCCATATTACCGTAATATGGGTTAAGATTGGATAGTGCAATATTAATTATTGTAGGTCCCTAACGGGTTTTAACCGGGGGCGTAAGTCTAGAGGGAGTGAATAGACTTCAAAAACTTTTTTGCGCAGATCGTGTGATGGCGCTTAGCCTAATCAGAGTGCAAGTGAATCATTTTGATCGATATCTAACTTACTAATCGCCAAGGCGATCGGCCGGTATCTATCGCTTTAACTGACAGCGGAAGCTAAGTTTTACCCGTGAAAAACCAGCTTTAATAAATCGATTCCAAAGTCGGGCTTTTAACCAAATTGACTAAAGTGTCAACTTGATCGATCGTAAGCTTGGTGCTAGCCGATCTTAACTTAGAATATGTATGCAACTTTAATTAGGTTGTGTGCGATTATGTAAAAAACAGCTTAATCAAAGCAGTAAAAGCACACAAGATTTATAGTGGTTCGACAAACCAAATCCCACGCCCACTCTTCCCTATCATCACAGGCACCAACTAAACCAACTCGACTTAGATTTTTTGTTTAGTCCAACACAAGACACCAATAGATATTTAAAGAGTTCTCACTCAACCGATCCTGTAAATCGTAACTAGAAACCCTAGTCCGAATCTTGCTAAACAACTTAACCTAACTTTAGGTTTGGGTAAGATTGTTTTGGTTCCAACTTTGAAATCTTTTCTAGTTTATAAGTAGCCTATCGCCTAGATGAAAAGATTTCTACGTGCTAAGAACTTATGGGATGAACACTAAGAAAATAATCTTCAAGTTCGTGGTTCTTCGTATGAAATCGATTATAGCTTGAGCTTCTTGATAGTTTCCGTGTCTTCACTCAAGTGTAATCCCATATTTATAGACCTCGAAATCAAAGAGCCGCTGGAGAACAATTTGAATTTCGTGCTATATTTGGTAGACTTGCGTGATTGATGTGACGTTCTTCAGAACGGCATGGCCGAAAAGCGTGAATAGTGTCTTTTATAGCCGTTAGAGAGAGTAGCACCAAATCCTCGTGATTGCCGGCTCCGATCATACGTGTCTTGTTCTTATTAGTTAACGTAAGCACTTTTCGTTGTTTTACCAACTAAGGTTGACATTCTTCTTGTTCAGATCATCGACGATGATTTGGCGAAACATCGATTTGGTGAGTCGACCTCGATAAGTCAAAACCGATCACCACTTGATAGAGTCTTCGGTGCCAGCTTGTCTTAGCTTCAACTAGCGACTTCTACCGATGTAGGTCTTCCGTCCGATCTTCCCGAAGTCATCCGATCTTTAAGTCTTCCGAGTTTGAACTTCATGACTTCACCGAGATATCCGACTTGATCAGATCGATCCGATCTTCCGTCCTCCTCTTGCCTTCCGCCCGCTTGATATCACCGTTTCTTCATATCTTCAGATTCGACCTATACATATTGAGGTTCCCCTCAATATGTGACCTATCTTCTACATTAGTTGTTCTATACAATGATTATCAACTAAATCCTATAAACGGTAATAAAAACATCACCATCTAATAGTGTCCGACCGGGTCCTATTACATGTGTTTTAGAACTTTCATCAAAACTCTAAATTTCCCAACAATTTCCCCTTTGATGAAACCAAAACACCTTGAGAAACCAATCACAGCTTGATAAATATAGAACAAGAAAGAGCACATAATCGTAAGACAATGAGATTTTGTCTTAGGATCGTAAAAAATAAACTTTTCTTTCATTAGATTTGTCGATTACCTATTACATCGTAAAAGTTTGAATATAAAAACAAATTTCGATCCTCGAGAAGTCTTTTGATTCTTCACTCTTTAGGCTTGTATCCTTCCTCGCATTTCTCTTGATCTTGAGGGATGTTGAAAATCCAGTATAGTTTCCATTTGACATCATTGATCCGCCGAGGATCGCTTATGCCGCTTTTGCTCAGATGTCAAAATAGAACCTCTCAAAATGCCACCATCAAATGAGTCGTCTCCGCCTTCTTCGAGTAATCTAACACATCATACTCTTGGCGCAGATATTTTTTACATTGATTATTTTGGCCTCATTTTCCGTGATACTTCGTAAAAACTGATATTTGTTTTCCAACCAATTGAGGAATTCATGATCCGAGATTCTTCGCAGGAACAAGATCTAGAACAAAAGCATCCGTAGCCATTCACTTCGATCTTATTCCATTCCTCAAACCTATCGCTCGCAGTGCGGCAGCTTTTTTTGAATGATCTCATCAACTCTTGCCGGGTAGCCGAGGTTCCGTCCGATTTTCCAACTTTTTCCTTTTTCTTCGCCCTCGATCCGATTTCTTCTTCGATCTTCGCCTCCGCCAATTTTTTTTCCTCCTTCTTTCTTTCTTCACTAATTCGGGCTTCTTCAAAGAATCCGCTTCTTTGGGCCGCTTTCGGCCTTTCTTATCGGCCCGAATTTGGCTAGTTTTTGTTTTTGTGGACTTTCTTAGTCCGAGGAGTGATTGGTACAAGTTGTGATGTCCCAAAGACCAAGCAGCCTTAACTTTCTTGCCTTTGACTTTTCCATCTTTTCTCGAATTTCGCTTAAGAAAGAGATCCGGATGGTCTAGTCTTTGTCCATAGGATTCAACCGTCTCAATCAGGTCTTCATTGTTCGATCGTGTCGGGCTTGGTTTCTCATCGTCTCTTCCCCTTTTTGGTTTGATCAAAAAGAGCAGTGAGGTGGGAAGTCGAGATCCAAAGTCGATCGATATCGCCTGTTGAGATCTCGCAATGATAAACCTTGAGCTTGGAGCAAGCTTAGACTTTGAATCTTCGAGAACAAATTTCGGCCTTGACAGATTCCACAGCAAAGAGAGAGGGTAAGAATTAGTTTGTCAAGTTTCTCTTCACCAATTCTAGCCTTTTCAAAGGAGCATCGAAAAAGAAACTTGTTGTTGATCAACCCAACTAAGCTTGTCATCAACCCGACTTTTTAAACTCAAAGAAAGTTGGT